>DWLR01000386.1:0-26676 GCA_018246295.1 Papilio alexanor hazarajatica
ATATATATATATATATATATATATAGATTTCCTAAAAAAACTATAAATAACAAATCGCATATATTATTGTATACAGTTTTTTTTTTTTCGAAACCTTCGCCTTAAATTATTAACGTTCATTCGAATTTGAACTGCCCCAATTATATCGGAGGCTTTGCGTGTTCTATCTAATATCATTTCCACGTCTATTAAAGTTATATTTTTATTCGGTGATAATCGATTCTTTTTATTTACGTGTTATTGGATTTTTAATTGGACAGAAGTACATTTTTTTTGTTATTTTAAACATTTCGTCTGTCGTGTCAATACTTAATTCGTGTAAAGATCAATCAATCAGCAAAATCTCCGAATAACAATTGTGTGTAATGTTTTTTATAAATAATTGGTAAAAGCAGACACTATCACTCAAGATAATATTTATGGCATTATGTTTTGTTGAAGTTTAACAACTTTTTGATTTTAAAGTAATCATAAAAATGTCATAACCTTAATAGTGATAGGGTTTGTTATTAACGAAATTATTGGTACATCAGAGAGTGCACTTCAGCTTATGGTCGACGTTTTTTTTTTAATTTGTACTGCTATTTAACAATGTTATTAGCTTGTTGCAAAGCTTCCGCACTTTTCCCCGCTTTTATCACCAACTTGCAGCCACTTTACAAAAACGCTTTTGTTTCTGTAACTAATCAAATGTATGCCAGATAATATAAAAATTCCAACAATAAGTTCTCTGCATAATGGATGGCATTATGCAGAGAAGTTATTGTTGGAACTTATTCGTAATTTTTTGAGACATTATTTCTTTAAATTATTATACTTTTATATTCTTTAAAGATTAATTTATCAATTTAGCTTCGGGATGGCTAAACTGTTCCAAAGACCACCAATGTAATTGGAACTGCAATTTTACTGCGATTTTTTTCGCGGTAACATGACACACGCCTGTAATCCAAAGGGGTAGGCAGGTATTTTTGATTCGGTGATTATGTAAAATAGAATAGGAGATAGATTATGAGTTTAATCAACAAAGGTGACTTTTAAACTCTAAAAGGAAGATTTATGTTTAAATTGTAGTTAATTATTACTAGTGTGTGTAAATTGGTTGAAGAGATTATCATGCATGCAGCAAGTTTTCCCTTTTTTTACATTTTCTCATATAACCTTATTTTAGTTACATTAGAAATGCACATTAACACATTTTAACGCAAACTAATACAAACAATTGGTCTCTTACGTCGATAACTTATCATTCTTTGTTACGCTTCAGATTCGTAATACAAAATATAGAAATTTAAATAACCGCAATGATCCTCGTATTGTAGGAAATGAATAAACAGTTGTTACAGTACAATAAACTTTCCTCATATCTATTCAACTATGGAATGTTAAGACATACTATTTGTTTTCTTTCTGTATAGATACAAATTTAATTCAAAGGAAACGATTTATATTTTTGTTTATTGTGCGTAATTTTCAATACCTTCATTTCATTTTCGGTAGGATTGAGGTCAACGAAATAATGGTAATAATAACTGACCGACTGGTTGACTGACCGGTTGGCGCAGTGGTAAGATACTTGCCTCTCACTACGCAAGTCATGGCTTCGATTCCTACCCGAACAACTATTTGTGTGCATGAACATGTCTGTTTGTCCTGTGCCTGGGTGTAGTTATCTGTATATGTATATATTTACAAAAGAAAAGTATTAATATATGTAGTATATCAGTTATATAGTTTCCATAGTACAAGCTCTGCTTAATTTGGGATCAGATGGCCGTGTGTAATGGCCCTGGAAATGGCCTAGAATAAAAAAAATAATAGGACCATAGGTTTAAAAAAAATAAAAATCTTTGCAATATGTTTTATATATTAGGTGGTGATGGTCAGGTACACATATATTACATTTTCAACAGAGTTGTTTATTTGGTGGTCTGACAAGTGTTTAGGTGATGCTAGTTGTGATTCTCAATCCCTTTTACTTTATTTCTCTAACATATACAGAGTTTTTTTTTGTTGTATTGATATACGCTGAGCTACTTAATCTTTTGTGCCATTGATTGTATTCAATAATAGTTTGAATATTGCTCGGGTACTCCGGTCAGTTGTAAACGGTGTATCTATTTGCATCTAAATATGTACATTATTAGCACAGTTTTTATTATATATATTTTTAATCAGTGGTGACAATAATCTAATTTCATAACTGTAGCCTAATTGTGCGTGCTTAAATTTTATCAATAAAATAAATACAAAATATGATTGAGATCAGTTTTATCTAAATAGTTAAGAATAAAATAAAAAAATATTACAACTAAAACTTTGTGCATATTTAAGGTTTCTTTTAACTATAATAATTATGTGTTGTTATTTATCGTAGTTCTTATAATATTCTTATTCAAAAAATATTGTTGACAGAGATACTATTTGTATAAAATTTGCTTTAACCTATGAGGTTTTCATATTTGTATAAGACATAATTATGACACAGGATTTGCGTATTTATTACAAAAATGTATTTACTATGGAGACTTGCTTTTAATCATTCATGCCGTTAACTCTAACCGGTGTGCCCAGACAATAAAAAAATATATAAAATGTTTGTACCAAATTAAATTATAAAAGTAGAATTATTTTTAGGTTCAGCAATTGTATTGGTCGTAGATTAGTTGAAATTGTTTAGTTTTATTGGCACAAGCCTGTATGTGACTCATATAATGTGTTCGAATTTAAAAATAAATCCAGTTACACTACTTACAAAACTATGTTACATAAAGGCTTGAAACGAATATTTGGTTCTCGTGTATTAATTATCAGAATAAATGAAAAAGTTTAAAATATGTTTCATTTAATATCTGATAATTAACCTCAATACAGGAGGCCTGGCTACGGCCAAGTCTCCTGTATTGGCCAGGAGGTACGGCCGTAGCCAGGAGGTACGCCTCCTGGCTACGGTGAGAATGGCTCAATGGCTACATATTCGATATTTGATGTGCAACTATGATTATCACAATGCAAATACCATTTAAATATTTTTTATTACAAAATAAATGATGTTCTATTATGTCTAATTTTCCGTGATAATGATAGTTGCCAATGAGGGAATGCAATATTAATGCTTTGCTGGCTTTGACAGATTATGAGGTTGGAGGCGTGGAAGGCGCGTGCGCTGGGGCGGACGCAGATAAGTCGCGCTGTCTCCCTCGAAGATGACCTCGAAGAGGACGACAAGTTGAAACTCATCCTGCGCCGCGAGTCCACCGCCTCCCTAGACCTCGTGCGTAAGACAACGTAGCACCAATCTCCGTCATATTATGTACTCGAAATCAGATAAACAGATACTTACCGCTCTGCGAATAATCCGATTAATACAGTCGACTATTGCTCGATTCTAATTTCCTTATTTTCGTACGCTTTTGAAACATCTCTGATACTAAAGAGATTTTAACATTGACTGCCTTAGTATTGTGACCATTACGGTCCGTGCTCGCAAAGAGCGCCCCGAAACATTTTGTCTTTTTACCAATACAACAGAGTAACAACGATATGCCTCAAATGTTTATCAAAATGAACGAGGTTAAATTTTTACTAATGACAATTGAGACAAACGATCTGTAACCAGTTGAAAAAAATTCTTCGAGTACTATTGACGTTTAAACTTCTCTCTTACATATTTAGGGTAGGATTTTTTTTAATGAAAATGACGACTGAAAAAGGATAAGTGTAGGATAGTTTTTAATATGCATATATTTGATCTCTGACATTTCGCCTAAATAATAAATGTATTGCACTTGTAAAGGACTTTGTAACTACATGCATCATTAAAAGAAATTAACATCATTAATTAATCATAAATTCGAAATTATACTAGTGAATATGTCAGATTGTTGTCAATTAATGAATGAAGCAATGTTTAGATGGTGTTTAAACGAAACGAAAACTACCTTTGTAGAATTGAATATTTATCTATGTGTTAAGAATAGCAAAACTTAATATTTAAATTAATGTGACGAAAACGACCTCTGCCTTCTTTTTAATGTGTAGTCCTTTATGCGATCGAATATTATTTTTAGCACATTTACAGCAAAATATCTGTTTGAAAGAATTGAATGAACGAAAAGATTGGCACAAGTCGTAGTAAAATCTGAATTAGTTTAGAAGCATGCGAAGCAAAGCTTAGTGAATCAAAATCAATAGATTATACCACTTTTAATATTGTTTGTTATGAACCTCAGTTGCATTAAACATTCGCATGCGTTATTTCTAACATTGTCACTCTGAAGTTTGTAATAGCAAATATAAAATTCATTGTTTATTTTATTTAATTCATTTTTTTAATTTTATTAATTCGTTTTAATTTTTTAAATTAATTGTTCCATTTAAAACATTCCAAATTGCCTAAATGACAAATATTTTACTATAACAGGCTAGTTTGAAAATTAAATAATTACTTATCAATGGCTTTGTTTTGAGCTGTTGGACAGCTCGATAACCATTTTGCTGTTATTTAATTTAAATATTAAATAAACGATCTCTATGTGTAGTATTAAGATAACAAAAAGCTTAAGCCGCACATCCCTATTTTAATTCTGTTCTAAGGCGTTCAGATGTTTTAATAAAAAATATTTATGAAATAAAGTCTAACGTCCGTAATATGTGAATTGTTGCATATACGATCGTATAAAAGGATCACATTTTTTTATATAAGAAGGCGGCAAGCGAGCAGAGCTGTCACCTAAGTGACCGCTATCCATGGACGTCTGCAACAAGCATTTGCGAATTGTAGTTGTAGAAGAGTTGCCTCAGTTTGATAGACACAGAACGGGGATGGAAAAAAAAAAGAAATGAACATTTCCTTCTCCTATCCATCCCCCTCCCCGTCAAATCCTCATTCCTTTCTCAACCTTTATTAAAATTGGTGGGACGGGGTAGATGAATAAAATTAGGTCTACGGCACCTCACTCCTCAGACGAAACGCAGAAAACTTTAATTCACGCCTGTCTTGTGAGGTTGTGGTATTTGACCGGTCGAGCGGGCCAATCGTGCAACAGATGTTGTCGTTGCGGACTCTACCACTGTTACATTTTGTCAATCGCTTTGATTTACTTAACAATTCAATTGTAAGATTCACTTTTGTATTTATGTATTATTATTATTAGCTGTACACATTATAACGTTGCTAATTGACCACGAAGCTGAATTATATCGATCAGTATTTTGTATAGATTTTTTGTAATTTGACAGCTTCATAAGATGCTTAAAAGCAATTAATTAAAATAAGTAATAATTAATTTATGAAATAGAATAGGAATAAACAATAGTTTTATGTGTAATAGCATTACGTGCCAAATTCCACTTATGTATATATATATATATTTATTTATATATAATCTCGGTTAACACAAATTTAGTAATAGTAAAACATGATAATCTCAAAATGGCAGAGATACGACAAGAGACGTAATGTTTGTACATTATTTCATTCATCATCTATTTGTTATATAATTTGTCAACAACTCAAATTTTATGTAGTTAATGTTGAAATATGTTTGTGTAAATGTGCAGCTGTATACCCAGACCACTTAATATTAGAATTATATTTCCGAGCATAAAATGTTGTATTCAAAATGTCTACTTTATTTAATTTAATGTATATTTGGTTCTATTGGATGAATTTATAGCGCAGTTGAACAATGTGGGTTCACTTTTTTATTACTCTGAGACACTGGACTACATGTTTTTAATATTTAAAAAATAGTTAATATTTTTGATTGTGGTTGGTAGGAACCAATACTAGGAAGTATTGGTATTTATTTAATTTTACCTACCCATTTTCATATTACGAACATAATTCATTGAACAGTGGACAGCAATATTTTTATTTAATTAATAATTTTAAAGGGTTTTTTTAAAGGGAATGCTGTGCAATATAAAAGGACATTATTTATACTAATTTTAAATATTGTGGTATTATTTCAAATGTAATTAATAATATATTCAAACCAGTAATGTGTGTATTGTATTATCTAAAATAAAATTCTAATAAAATTTTTCCTATTTCATTTCACCAATTGTACCAGTTGAATGCTCGTTATTTCTTTGACACGTTAACGCCTGGGCGACCCACCGGTGGGTCACTCTTGACTGTTGGGTGGGGTGGTGTGACCCACTTGAGGGTCACGCTTAACTATCCCGTTGGAAACAATTCTTCGTCACACTGCTGTATTGTAACTTACCATTTTGTAAATTTGGAGTTGTTAAATCATGACTGGGTTGTTATGTTTGAAATTAAAAAAAAAAAATGTAATGAAAGTAATTTGCAGTTGCAGCTAGCATTAGCGTTTGCAAGCGAGTACATAAAATTCATGAGGTAGGATAACATTTGACATAATAGTCCGATCTTGTGCTCATCACATACTCAAACTTTCTGCCAACACATGAAGGTGATGAGATGGGACGATATGAATTATGATCCTCGACTGGTTTGACAGGTTTTAATATAGATATAACACATTATGTCTTCCAAATAATGGGGATATCACCTTTTTTCCATTATAAATTCATCATTTACAAAAGTATATTTTGTGCATGGGGGTGTTAATTATTAATAATCTTACATAGAATATCGTCAAGTCCAAGGATAGCGTCTCTACGATAATCAAGGGCGATTTAAAACACCAAAAATTTAAATAGGAAATTATGCTTCAAAAATTGTAAATTTTCTAAAAGTGCTATTTAATAAAATATATATATTTTTTCTTATTCAGGTGCCAATGGGGAAGCATACTTATTGCCTCATTTATAGAATTCGTTTAAATCTATGAATAGAATTCCAAATTATACTACGATGGACTGGCATATATCTGTCAAAGGATTCACATAGATTTCTCCGACTAATTTTCTTCTCACTTATCAGATGTCTCTTTTACTTACTTTGACTAGGATTTGTTCTATGAAAATTAAGAGCTTCGATAGATCATTTAACTGCATCAGCACACTCATTGTCCCACCAGGGAATTGGATTCCTCATATTGAAATGAATATCTTTCATAAACTTGTGAATGCATTTATCTTTTGTTTGATAACATTACAAAAAGAGTTATAGGTGTAGATAGGGTCTAATATGTCAATACTAAAATTACTAAAGGGTAATTCTGATTCTTAACGATATTTATCCCAATCAGCTTTTTTTTTATAAATAGCACTCACAAGGATCAGCAATTACGAGTATGTGTTTTGAACACCGATCATGATATCAGTAATTGTAGGATAATAATCATGAAACTTGAACCATGAATCAAAGTGGAGGCAAGTTTAGACTAATGCACTAAATATCAGTAAGCAAAGGGTTGTGATTATTATTCCTGCCTACAGTAGTTGGACAATCAGTATTTAAAATGCATAAGTCAGCCTCGTCAAGAATGTTGCATACAATGTTCTCTCTCGCATGACATTATGAAAATTCCAATTGAATTAGTTGGATTGATTTTATCAGTGGGTTCTGCTGTAGCTTGCGCTCTAATTTCTGGTACCAGATGTGTAGGGTGGTGAGGGGGTGTTGGATACGCCGTCATCTGGTTCTGCGCCACCGAAAACGACACCACTAAGTTCACCGACGTTTGTGGTGGTGGTCAAAGACACCTGTCTAAATAACCAATTCTTGGTTGAATTATTGTTACCCGTTTCAGTTGACAAAATTATAGCAAGAGCCAAATCATACCAAGGTGAAGGGTCAATAATGTTTTTAAATATATCCTTAATATCTATACTCTACCACAACTATTTCACGACTCTGAGCAAATAAAAAATAATTTGTTTAGTATAGTATACAGATTTCTATACCTTTTAAATTAAGAAAATTAATTAGTAAAGGTTTTCACTTATAGCAATGTTAAATTGACATAGATGAATAAAGGTTTTACCCATTTTTAAGGTGCTTTGTTAGAATTTCTTTGATGGTTTCCAATTAGTGAAGTCTGAAGTCAATGGCTAACCGTCATTACCAGGGGCGACTACTGAATTAAGGATTTGATGTCGTATATCAATTTATATAACAAATATTTCATGTGGCACCTAAATGTATATATTTCAGTTAATCGTTGAAAATACGTATTGAATGAATGCGAACATAATTTGTCAACAGCACAACATATTACAAAATAGTCTCACAAAGCATGTCTGTGATAAAAACTAGTGAACAGATTTTCGGCACCAAAGAACAGTGATTTATAAGGAAGGTTCAGGCTCTCATAACCTCTGTTTTGGCTATGTTGATCTTTAGACAAAACCGACAGCAAGTTGGGTCAAGTTTGTCAGGCCTTCGGAAACATCTGTCATAAAGCACAAATAATTGGCATACGTAATCTCTAATGACCAAATTATAATATAAATTCATGATAGTTTTTGCAAGTGCTTTTTGCTAGGTTAAAAGTGCCAATATTTGTGGTGTTATTAAAGGTCGCTTGGACAACCATTGCAAAATATATAGCAGAGTGGTGGTGCTAACATGGAACCTTACTTGCTCCCACATACAACTGAGAAGATCAGATTACTCACCATTTGCAGTTGCACAGCACCTCATCACGGTGTAAAAGTCTAAGACTGATAAACTTATTAGAGCAGCCTAATTTCACTGAATGAATAAAATGAATCACATCACATGATTTTTTTAAATTTTCATTCCAAAAATTTGAAGAATCTTTCTATCTTAAGAGGAATGTAAGTGAGAAAATGTAATAAAACAAAAATATTCAATTGGAAACTTTTAATTATGACAATCAATTTCATGTTTATTTGACATTATCAAAGATGTTATGTGTATGTTATTAATCAAATAATTCTATAAACAAACACACTGTTTCAAATTTCAATCACAATGTTAGAACAATAACTCCAATGTCATATATAATGTTTAACAGTTACATGTTCATTGAAAAAAGAAATCCATGGAAATAAACAATAAAAATGCATTTATAAACAAATAAAGATGAGTGTTTCAACCTAGTAATGAACTTTTTCAATTGAGGAAAAGAGATTATTTTGAAATTAAGATAGAAAATTTAACAATACCTGAATCCAGTCTTCAGGAACTTACTTAAAATTAGATACTTCCTTTCTTATTATATGAAACTATTATTAAATTATCGTATGAAACTTATAACAACCACAAACTACATTGAGAAAAACAATGAACTTAAAAAAAAACCTTGTCTAACAAATTAACAGAAATACAATATAAATTTATGAAACATTATATATGGAAATAGATATGAAATGTTAGAAATAAAGCAAATTATGTAATAGTTTTTATTCTTTGAATGTAATAATACAATCTAGGAACTCTTATAAATTTTTGTTTCTATATATCAACTCTATCAATCTAAACATCTTACGATATCCAAACTGAATATAAATCTGCTACAATTCTTAATACTCAAATATCACATTGAATTAGTCTTTAAATTCTTGTTCAGTAAATACTTTTAGTTTTATGCATCAAAAGGAATCAACCCTTTTTATCTTATTTCATATGGCATATAACTTGGAATAAATTGAGAACAAAGTGCATACACCACAAATATAAATTGTATGAACACTCTAACTTTAAAGTACTTAAACAAGGGGGAATCTTCATAGGTAACTAAAGTAACTGGTGCCTTTTTCAGCAACATAGAGGCCAATATCAGAAAAAATAAATAATGTAAGCTAATTTTACTGAGCCATGTGGAGGCAACACATATAAGTTAATCAAATCTTAAAACATGAATGATACTGAGGCTATTGTTGCTATTAGGCCCCTAAATATCACTTAGAGCAAGGACTTCATGTAGCAAGTCCCTATGCTGTTCTTAAAAAAATTTCATAACCTTCTTCTGTGGCTACTGGTAAAGTCATCTCACCTACTTCAAGAATAAAAGCAAGCTCTATGAAAGCCCTGCTCGCTGTGTGAATGTTTGAATAACCAATGTTTCCTCCATACCTTGCCGATGGACAGTCTGAATAATAACGTGCAATTTTCTCAAATGAATATTGCATTGTATTAATCAAGGCATAACATCTGTTAATCAAATTACATGCGTCTTTTTTTGACCGTAATACATAATTACAAGATACACGGCCAATGCACATTTCATACTTTATGAGGATGTGACTGCATTTGATTGCCGTGGGGTAATAATTGAATCCTACAGTGGCAGGCTTGTACCATTGTGTTTTCTTCGTGTAAATATTGATGTAGATTACCCTACTGAGATCGTTGCAATAAGCCACTGTCCAACCATCACGTACAAATCCTAATATTGGAGTCTGCAATCTGAAATTTTTGTTGTAATATTTAAATTTCAAACAAGCAAACATAAATCTCTTAATAACTAAATTTAAAATTACTTAGAATAACCCTACTTAAAACAATATTTATAAAAGAATAAAACGCATTTTAAAATAACCTAAATGTAAAATTTACTGTATTAAACTGTGAACTGTAGTATTTTGATGAAATATACAAAAAATAAAGAAATTTCTATGTAAATAATAAAATAATATACAAATATAATAATTTTTATGAATTACATAGGTTTGGCCTTGGGTTGGAATCTTCTGGAATTCATGACTACTTTCAACAAAATCGTCTTTCTTATTATAACGCACGCCGTTTTCTTATTAACGGCTCAAATGAAAAATTAAAAGGACTCAAATAGCAACAAAATGGTTGCGTCTACAACACAGATTATAGATATGTACCAAGCTACAATAATCAACAAAGAGCATGAAATAAATGGTCTGCAACAGTGCTGCCAACTATATTTTGTAGGGGATAGTACAATACACCTAGGAAAAATTGTATTTAATATTATATTATAAATAAATGATATAAATGCAAGCAGTGATTTTCATAATCTTGGTGTACTTTTAAAGAATTAAAATAATCATGAATTTTTATACATTTGAGTGAGTTGCAATGTGTTGCAACGATCTATGCCAAATGTATAAAAATTCATGATAGTGACTAATATTCAAATATCCATATATAACACATCATATATGGATATTTGAATATTCGTCACTATCAGAATCGTTCTGATAAAACAAAATCTCATTTTATTGTAATATTTGAAAAGATTGTATATTTTACCTATGATTTCGAATATACGATCTTACATTGTAGCAAAGCCGAAAAGGTCGTATATATACGATTTAAAATGTACGGCTGGCAACTTTAGTTTGCAAATTTTGCCTTAACAACAAAACTCTTTTGTGAAAGCCAAAAACAAAAAAAAAACAACAAAACTCCCGAAAGCGCGGGATATTTCGAATTAGGTGGGAGTGCATGTCGGCTTCTTGAAATATTTTATTTTAATTATTTAGTAGTTTCTTCTTTGGCGAATTCTTGATAAGTTTATTTTCTAATGAACGAGCGGATAAGGGTAATACGACAAACAAAAATCTGTAAGCACTCCAATAAAAAAAAGAAAAAGAGCCATAACAATTTAGACGGTAGAGATGACGGTAAAGACTCAATCTGTCACTGCGACATTGTGAAGTCTTCAGTTTCTCATAATATGCTTCCTGAACAATTAGCAGAAAAAAATATGACATTAACAATGACTCAACTCCTGGCCAGCCTCAAGTAAGCAGATTATTTTATGAAGCCTTTGATATTTCTCCTTGTATTATCCACGTCCAAAAAAGTCAAACAGCTCCTAATGATGGCACCACTCTTCATCCACTGCACTTTGGGGAGTTTTCTAAAAAAAAACATAATTCTTTCAATATTATCAACGGGAGTGTTAAAAGAATAGGCAGAAAACGCATCACACCTTCTTTCTCTAATTACTTAGATGCTAATGCATTTATTAAAAATAATACATTAGAAAAAAAATAGTTACAAAGCCTTTATTTTCAGCCATTCATATAACAAGCCATTTTATATAACAAGAATAGGGCTAGTTCGTGGGGTACCCATCAAGTGGTCCCCAGAAGAGATAAAAAAAGATATAAGTGTACTGATAGGATGTGGGGAGATTATTAAAGAAGATTAAATTTTAAAAGTACAATACAGGGAAAGTCTGTTTGGAATCCATCACAGTCTGTATGTAGTTATTACATTCGATGGGCAGGTTAACACAAAAACGAATTAAATTATCAATGGCTCAAAACTGCATTTCATATGCAGAAGCATCTAAACTACACCTGACCAGCTTATGGTCATATGCTATGTATTCACTTTGAATCCCATCCCTGCATCCTCTTATACTTTCCATAATAATATAGACATAAAAAATTCTCCTGCTCGTCATGCTTAAAACTCTTATAAGAAAACATTTATTTCTAAACCACGTAACATATTACAAAAGCCAGTAACAAAAGCATATAATAAAGCTGCATATGATGCTATTATGAAAGATCCCCCCCACTTTCAACTCGCAAATGTTTCATCATTCACCTTGAAAGCGGAAAAAACATTGTCAATTTCAGATTTAATTAATACGTTAGTATCTTTTCTAGTGTCACATAAAAATCCACCTACTTTACCGAACAACACTGCTATTCTATTAAATCAAATTAATAATAATAGTAAGCATAATTATGGACAAGGTACACAAGAGGTACAATGGAACTGTAGACGTGTTAATAGTAAAAAAGTGACTTAATATATCTTATAAATAAATTATATTATAAATACATACATTCCCTTGCCTATTTTCCGACGTTTAAGTATGGTCGGCAAAACACGTTACCTTTTTCCACGCCCTTCTATCAGTCGTCATCTCAGTAGTTACTCCTTTCTTGCCCGTGTCATCTTACACGCAGTCCATCCATCTTTTCTTAGGTCTACCCCTACCAACATATCTCTCAACATTCATATCTAACACTCTCCTTGTTACATGCCATTTTTCCCTCCTCATAACGTGCCCATACCATGCTAACCTTTGCTCCTTAATTTATCTACTATAGATGCGCCTTTCAGGCTTCCCCTAATATACTCGTTCCGTACCTTATCCGTTCGTGTCACGCCACACATCCATCTCAACATTCGCATTTCTGCAGCATGCAGTCTCTTTTTATCCAGATCTTTGACCGCCCAACATTCCGATCCATACAATACCACATCCACAGGACTTATAAATCTTCTCCTTTAGTTTAAAGGGAAGTTGTGGGTCGCATGTTAAGCCGGTTACTTGTTGCCACTTCATCCACCCCGCATTTATTCTATTTTCAATATCGCTATATCGATATTTGGTCAATATCGCCATCGTTTGGGATCAATGAGCCGAGGTACCGGAAGTCGGAGCAGACTGGAAGGGATACCACCATATAAATCATCTAAAGTAATTACGGCATAACTGGATGGGCCATCGAAGTCGCAGAACTGGTGGTCCGTTTTGGTTCTGCTAATCTTCAGTCCGACCCTCTCCAGTCTATCCCGCCATTCTTCGAGTCTACTCTGGACCTCTTCTCCAACGAGAACAATGTCATCAGCGAATAGCATACACCAGAGTGCCTCCTCCTGTATAGTTGATGTTAATGCATCGACTACCAGGAGGAACAGGTAAAGACTAAAAGCCGCGCCCTGGTGTAAGCACACAGCCACACTGACATCGCTGGTCACTCTGACTTCAGACCTGACGTGAGTATTCGCTCTGTAATACATAGCACGTACAAGTTGCACGTACTTCCCAGGCACTCCCTTCTCTTACATAGCCCACCACAAAACCTCACGGGGCACTCTGTCGTATGCCTTCTCGAGGTCAAAGAGCACCATGTGCAAGTTCTTATGTACACGTGTGTATTTTTCGCACAACTGAGTGCGAATATGGCATCCGTTGTTCCCCGACCAGACAGAAACCCGAATTGATTCTGTGATACCTCAGTCTCTTCTCATTCGTCTATCTAACACCTTTAACACTTTAACACCACCTGACCGCTGTCCTTCCATTCTTCACAGCCATATTTACTTCGTCTATGCTGACCTTTTTAACCATAGCCATATTAACTAATGTTTTTGATAATTTGATAATTTTTGTTAAATGACAAAACGATTTTGAGTATTGAATGGTCCCGGGACCTTGAAGTCCAAATATAGTATTTCCAATGGCGCCATAGCTTTTATAATGTGTCGTCGATGTTTAAAATAGCGAGGTTTAATCTTTACACAGACATTTTTTCCGTAGATCCTTTGACCTGACCCTATGTATCATTCGTGTAACATCAAGATGGCAGAATGATCGATGCAACTCAATAAGTTTAGTATTCAATGAGGCAGGATCTTTGGGGCTCCAGACAGTGCGTCGGCTACGATGATCTGTTTTCCAGATTGGTAAACAGATTGCTGGTCAGTTATGAGTAGAAAGTGCCTCCCAACAAAGAAATGTCTCAATTTTAGCTTCCATAAAAAAGCTTCCACTATAGCGCTAGCTTCCATCTCTATAGATGATGGTTTTTTGAGAATCGTTTAGTGAACGAGAGTAAAACGCTACCGGGCGTCCTTTTTGAGGCAGCGTCCATGTAATAGCGCATTCAAACACCGGTTTTAACCGGAACATCTTGGTAGTCTTGGTAGTAGTTCAGAAAATTCAAAAATATAACGTTTAACAATGTTAAAAGAGATTATAGCGTTTTTAGATAACAGAAACGTAGCTTCAATCAAAGACAAAAATTAGTCTCACAGAAAAATTGTCGATCAACTTCGAGTAATGCTCGAAAAGACCTAGGGCTCTTTTCAAAGTAATTTAATCAGTCAGAAACAGAAGATTTATAAGTGGGTCCAGGCAAGACTTGTCAATGTTACGATAAATAGAATACCTACGAAGGTTTATAAATTCAGACTCAAAAATGCATGCCTTTATTCAAAGTAAGTTTGTTCTCGGAGTCTTTTATGAATTCATAAAAGACTATACAGTTACATCGTCGTACGTACCTTTTAGTATATCTATTTCTATATTATACTGTAAATTTCATTGAAACGCTGCTCCACCATTCGTGCACCCAAATGAGATCCGTTTACAGTGATATAAATTCCCACATGCTTCAAAGGCTGCACCTTTTGCTTTTTGAAGGATAGGAATTTGGTAGTAAGCACTTTAAGGGTTGATTTGACTGACAACAATTATATTTAGCGACTCACTTTATTTTTCGAGTACGAGTAAATCTATTGATGACTTGTGAATAGTCAATGACCAGACGCTTACGGTGACATCCTCCACTAGTAACAAGTATTTGTGCTCTCCACGGCGAGATATTAGGTTCGATTACTTTTGCCTTGAATATGAAGGTTAGTTATCTCGTTAGATATGAATTCATGATCTTATATAGAATAACGCCAAGAGCATCTGATTATATGTTTTATACCTTAGGCGAAAGATTGGTGAAAATCAAAGCCTGAAGAAGCCAGGTGGAACAGATGCCGTTTGTACGCCTCCTAAACTAAGGTTATCTAGTTGAAGTTCCAGTAAGAATGGTTTAAAAATATCGTGCCCGATGATAACATCAACGCGCAGATTGTCTACAACAAGCAGGGGTTGATGGTAATAAACTTATTTATAAATCTGTATTGCTGCATAGTATAGACTTTCAACAAATGAGAGGTTATTTAGAGAGGCCTGCGTAATGCTATGTCTACAAGGTTTACGCTAAAGTCTCATAGTTTGGGCAATATTAAATTAAGTTGACGTAACTTCTATTGTCAAGTAGCTCACTTGCGCAGTATTTACTTATGGTGATGAGAATGGTAGCTTTTCGTACACTCAGCGGAGATGACTAATAAATGAGCAAGGTAAGAGTCATCATCTTTCACGATAGTAGCATTAGTACTGTGGTGATTTGGTTTTAAACTACGGCAAACATTTGGAAAAATAACATTTCTTTGAGCATAACGGACAAAGAGACTTTTACTCGTTTACTAGATCACTGTTCAATCGATACAGTATTAAGATTGGTCATCATCTTTTTTTACTCTGTCACAGGCCAAAGGCAGGCAGGCGGTCGGCCGTAAAAACTATAGCCAAAACCAATAACCAGTCTCAGTATGGACTTTCGCAGAGTCCAGGAGAAATGGAAGAGTGCACACATTGTGTCAGAGTCCTTGCCCTTTTCACACCTACGTAGGTAGGCAAGGAGATGATGACTCTTTTCTAAATCTATAAAGTCGCAGAGCTTTTTTATTTTATCAACAAAAAAAAAACATTTCTGTTATCCTCCACAAAGAAAAGATCTGATCAGTGTCACTCTTTACTTTCCTAAAATCTACCTGCACATCCTACATTCCCTCCTCTGTTACATTTATCGCTCTCTCTATCAGAATAAAGGGCTGATGTCTCGGTAATTTTTACACTCATACTGTAAATCCTTTCTCAAAATACGCTAGGTTTGCATACATAATTTGTTTCTAGTCTACTATTGATCGTTGTGCTACCATTCGAAAATAATAGTTTTCCTAAAAGTTAATAACTTACTTCATACGCATATTAATAGTATTCGGGAATAACCATTTCGGAATCCGTTATATTTATCGCACAATTCTTTAATTCCCTATAACTTTGAAGATTATCGGTTTAACATACAGGAAATCAAACCTGCCAATGTAGGACCATTTTTAAAAGCACAAATAACTATGTAGTGCAATTTCATCTTGATAATTGGGCTATTTTTAGGAGTTGGTAACACTGCAAGAAGTGATTAGTGATGCCGACTGAATGCTGGCAATATTCGCTCGCACCCACTCCATATTTTGCCAATAGAATATAAGTATAGAGATGGGATATACTAGGTAAATTGCGTACTTAGTATTTCAAGTACGAGTATTTTTAAATATGCGTTCCAAATACTAGCTCCTAGAAATATTTAGGAGTATCGATTTTATGTATAGTAGCGACGAAAATTTTCTGTCTCGCGACGGATGGCGAAAAAGAAAAACGTATTCCTCCTACCTCAAACCTAAAAACTATCGAACTTCCACAGGTTGATACACACGAAACCTCCCCTTATACACACTACATTCTCCTACGCTACTATATTGTTCTACTTATTACATCATTTTTACGCCTTCATACATACTTCCAAACACCTTAAACTTTCGCATCTACAATACGAAATACTTGTAACATACAAAATATTTCCAGAACACTACATATTTCTACAATACGTCAGTTTTGAATACTTCTTCAGTATTAAATACTTTTAAAGTACAAAATACTTCAACAAAATTTCTTTGCATTTTCTATCGTCAACAACCCCTTTACCGCATAACACGACAGAACTTCAGCTTCCATCCGCATCACCTTGATGGTTGGCATTCCACAACCGTACGATTTTCGCGGAACTTGCTGCCTCGCATAGCCGCGTTGTGGAATGATCTATCCCCGCGGTATTTACAAACCAATACGACTTAGGGGCCTTCAAGAGGAGAGTGTACGTCTTCCTTAAAGGCCGGCAACGCATCTGCAGTTCCTCTGGTGTTGCATGTGTCTATGGACATCGGTTCACTTAATGTTAAGCGACCCGCTGCTCGTTTGTCTCCCTAATTCTATAAAAAAACATACTTCTTAATACTCGATACTCGTTCTTTTCGTCCCCACAAACTTGGTACTTAAATGTATTCAGTGAAACCTAGTATCAAAACCTGTTCCAGTATATTCGTCCCACCTCTAAAGTATGTCGCCATATTTCGCTTGAAAGTGTCGAGATGAGCTGTTTGTGAGCTTGTGAGTCGATCGATTGTGAGCCACAAAGGAAAGTAGTTATATGTTTCGGAGGTGCTCCTTGGAAGATTTTTTAATATAAAAATCCATAAAAGATGATCAACTTGTGGATTAAAACACTGAAGTCTGATAATTATGAATTCAAAGTGGACGATGAGGTTAGTAATTTTTATTATATTGAAATACATACATACAAATTATTGGGCGTGGTTCTTGCTAATAAAGTTTATATATAATTTATATTTTTATTATCTTCATTTTAATTGCCATTTTTTCATTTCTATAAATTTATTATACTAGCAATTAGGCTGCGTTTCAGTTTAAGTTCGAGCTGTAAGGCATGCGAAATTTGCGTGGTGTTTTTACAACTTGCATAGTATGCATTAAGCGATGCATCAATTACGCAAAAGAAACGTGTTTTTTGGGAGTCGCTTTTGCATTGTCTTAGACTCGCATTATATATAATTTTATTTGATCCACTACAAATTAAACGGAATGATAGCGATAATTTCATTTAACTTGTTCGTGCAGTATGTGCTTGGTCAAGTCCAAGCGCATAAGATTATTATATTATTATTATTTTAAATGCTTGCGTTGTTGCCTACCATAAAAAGTGCAAGATATATTGATACAGTTTCCTTACCCTTGGATGATATTGAAGAATAGCATGAGTAGTAAAAAAAATGTGAGTTTTGTATGCCGATGACCAAAGTATTTCTTGTGTCATTGTAGGAAGAGTTATATATTTTTTTAATTTATAAACCAGAGAGGCAGGCAGAGATTATGGATTTCCATTCGTATTTGGCGTGGTTCTGGCACACCTCTCTTCCACAATAATCCACAACAATAAATCAATACATGCATGCTCGTCAGTTACGGATGCTCTCAATACCACTGTTAAATACCGTATAATAATAATTATTTAGTATGTCACTAATCTGTTCGGTATAAATTCCTCTAGGATAACCCCTACCAACTATAGTTTATGGTGAAGTTCCTGGCTCTCCCTCTCTCAGTGTATTCATGTTTAGATGTAGATGTGTTGTGTGTGTTTTCAGAGATATTTGTATAATGAAGATATGAATATCCTACTTTTTAATATATTAACATATTCTATGTCATAGTCTCTCAGTTTTATATTAAAAACCTTTTATTTAGTTTACTTTATAGTCAACTTTAAATAAATTATAAGTCTTGTTTCATTATTTTCTTATAAAATTTGTCAGCTCTAAAAGTAATTTTGAGCATAGAAAGTTCATATATGCAAAATTTAGGATGTGTTCTGTTAATATTTTGATTTCTTATAAAGTTCATTAGTCCATCCAAACAATTCAATTGGAACTTATATGAGAGTAGGCAAATTTTGTGTATTATGTGCTATTTCATAATGTCATATTGTCATATTAAATACTTTATACAAATATATGCCCGAGGAGGGTTGGCATCAGGCAGGTGGCCGGCCGTAAAGCTAAAGCCAAAACTTATTGTTACTACAGTATGAACCACAGTAGAGTCCAGGATATATGGAAGAGTAGTACATACTGTGCTGACCCTACGCAAGTGGGAAAAGGACAGGGAGATGATGATAAAGTTCATTAGTAAAGTTTTTAGTATTATTATGCTCAGTTTGTAAAGTTCCTGGCACTTAAAACATTGGCATCCTTGATAGATAAGAAGTAAATTGTAAGTTTGTGCAGAGCTATTGTTAAAATTATTATCTGTGCTTTTTCTAACTCAACTACAAGTACAGAGGACAGAATAACACAATAAGAAGTATATATATACATATGTAAATTTTTGAAAATAAAATTCAACGTTCTGTGTCTTTAAGTTTTGATGTTTGTGTTGTTTGAAGTTAAGGTTTGTCAATAAAAATGCCTTAATACTTAATTTTTTGAGTTTGGCTTATTATTGGATAATTGCATGTGTCTTTTGACTGATGACACATGTGAGCTATGACTTTTAGACCATTTATGTCTATGGGTTTGTTGCGGATGGAAAAGGTAATGTGTTTTGTTTTATTAATATTTAAAGTAAATGTATTATGTAACAGTCAATTGCAGATGATATTGAAACCTTGAGCCACTGGATATTAGTCATGAGTCCCCTAAGAAAGTTAGAGTAGAATCATCGGCATATGAGATTACCTTACAGTTTTTGATATTTAGGCTACATAACTTGTTAACGAAGCACATAAATAATGTAGGTTCGATAATGCTCTCCCGTTTTATATCTTAGGTGACTGGGTATTCCTCACGTTATTCCTGATCCCGGTCCTGATTATTGGTTGCGATTCTGAAGAATTTTTTTAGAAGAGCTAGTTGCGTATCTCTATTGCCGATTTTTTCTGATTTATTTATTAAACTGAAGGAGAAATCCTATCAAACGCAGTTTGATAAACATCTGTTAGAAATGTGAGTTAGCGAGAGGGCAAAAGTATATTTAAACTATTGAGCATTTTAGAAGTAATGATGGGTGCGGTTGAATGAATTTGGTCTGTATGACACTGTGTTACCCTTAATTTACACTGCTTTTCCCTCTTTTCTTCCTCATCATCATGCAAAAGAGTATATAAAAGACCAGGTTCACCACACTCAAACCCATCCCAATAAATTCACAAACATTGCCACTAGTGAATTGTTGATGGCAACTCACATTTTTGATGAATATATGAATTTTCAATACATCAAGTCTATGTCATCATGTGTTTTTAAATTAATTTAATTTTGAAAATATTTTTTAATAATATTCTACATAAGTCATGTGTGGAAAAAAATCGGTGGTGCATTGCAACTACGCACAGATCGGAATAAATGACCATTGAACCAGAGTCTACATCTTTTGTGCTGTAGAAACGACGGTGAGCTTAGTGAACTTAGTGGTGTCGTTCTCGGTGACGCTGAACCAGATGACGGCGTATCCAACACTCCCTCGGCATCAACACACCTGTTACTAGAAATTCGAGCGCAAGCTACAGCAGAACCCAACTGAAAGAAACAATCCAACCAATTCAATTGGAACTTATACATTATATATATTGGAGACAAATTTTGTGTTATTTTATAATTTCATATTAAATATCTTATATTAGTATATTCCGGAGGAGGGTTGGCGTCAGGCAGGCGGCCGGCTGTAAAACTATAGCCAAAACCAGAAACAGTATGGACTAGAGTCCAGGATATATGGAAGACTAGTACGTACCTACGCAAGTGGGAAAAGGGCAGGGAGATATGAATTTTTAATACATTGCCATTTATACGAAACTATCTGTGCATAAATATTGAGGCGAAAACCGTAATTTAAATTAGAAATATGTTACTAGGTTTACTCCGTAAACTGAATATTTAAATAGATAGTCAAAGTGGATCGAAAGCAGTATCATTACCATAAGTTTCCTAATAGTCTTCTGTGCAAAGTGTGTGGTCTCACGTCGCACACTGTTCGACTGTGCGCCGCTTTCGCGAATGAATACCAACAAAAAATTGATTTTGGGTGTATGTGATATTGAATTGGGAGTCTTGGTATGGTTGGAATAATCCCTTGTCAAGACAATTTGGACAAGCTCAAGACGAGACTTCGTAGTTTCGTTAAGTCAAAAAATAGCCTACCATTGTACTACATCGTACTATAACCTACCATAGCATAATAATATACATTTATTCTACAGTTGTAGACACTAGTAAGAGACCCAGTTTTATTTCTTTTCATAAAAAAAAAACAATGAAATATTCTTCAGTAACCTTTAGTATTTGGTTTGAGCTATTCCACAATTGTAGTTTGATTTAACGATCTCAAGATGATATTAAAACCTTATAATACAATATAGAATTCCATTAAAACTATTTATAGACGTGTCCTACAGCGCATGCACCTTAGCCCGGGCGGTATCGATTGACAAAGTTAAATAGAGCTTCGACAGGTCAATAATTGGAATATGCGCAGAGCAAATGCGTCGTTAGGAGATGCGTCGTTCCGAATGCACCGATGTTTACAAATTGTATATAGGAACAGTATGCGCTTTTAAATAACCAGTGGTTCAAAAGTAATATCACGATGGGCATTCCCTATTATTTTTTTAGAATGAAATTATGAAAAGTTTATTTGTAAATGGAACTATGAATTGCTCTCAAAACTGTGGCTCTAGATTGGCGGTTTTCTTTTCAATGTCTGCCTTTAAGATCTTGCAAGGATTCTTGTTACTACAAGTAGTTGCTTTTACCAAAGCATCGCGTAATAATGATTTTGAATACAAAGTTAGGATCTTGCTACAAGAATAACAGAGCGTGGGAATACATAACCCCATTTGCACTCGTCAAACGTTTGCTGATGCCTAATCGTGTGCTCCGTTGTTTCATCGATTTTTGTTGATTCAACTCTAGATTCTTGGTCGAACAAGCAATACGAGAGGCCGGTTTGACGCAATTTACAAAAATTATCACACATTCACATTGATATTCCTTTCTCTACATCTGGTATTACTTTAATGCTGCTGTTGTTAGCAAGCCAGCGTATCTTAAATCAAATGCCTAAAGCCTTAACCATTTACGCTGCATACAAATTATTTATTTATATTCTATTAATTCAATTTTATTATATATATATATTTGATATGCCATGGCGCGCTTTGCTCTGCGCACATGTTTGCGTGCGTTTTTACATTAATCTATATCAATAAAAATTAATGTTGCTCAGCGCAAAACTCGAGAACGGCTCGCCCAATTCGGCTATTTTTTTTCGTATTTTCCGTAAGGTACACGGAAAGTTTTAATAAAGAGAAAAAATATAAAAACTTGCGTGGACACTAGTAAAAACATTGTATTATACCATAATGCATTAGAATGAATATCATCAAGTTGTAATGTATTGCAGTCGTTTACTGTTAGGACATAAATAATGATCACTCGGAAATACGTTATATCTATTAAATTTTTAAACTTTTGACAGAACGAAGTCTGTCCGGGCAGCTATTCTTAAATAAATATACATGTACATTACTTACTTCGTGTTTGATGCCTTTAAGACACAGACTTACTAAGGGGAGTAGTTCATAGAACACGCTGATTACACTGATAGTCGTTGTAGGATTTGATTCAACGGAAGTTTTCTGGGTATTTTGAAAATGGGTAATTTCCTAGATTTCATTGTGCTCTTTCCGAATTTTTACTTAGTAACCTCCAATTTTTCAAAAAATGGCGCCTATATTAATAGCAGTTTTCTGAAAATATCTCCTTTCCCACTTATTTTACAATGAAAACGTCTTTCAAAATTAAACTAGTGAACATTTACCCATAATTAGTGTCTTTTTCCCTGTTATCCGTTCTCTGTTACCCGAGCTAATAAAAATTCAACGTGTGTTTACATGTCTTAGGACGGAAAATCTAAAATACTGCAGCTCCCTGCTAGATGTGATTGAAGAAAACATAAATAGACGTTTTAAAAAGTTTTTGCAGTTGCAGGCTGCAGGTGCACCTAATGATGCAATATTGGCCTCAGTGTCACGTCCGTTCTTTAAAAAGATATGAGTACCAAAAACGCAGAAAGAATATGTAAAATAAATTATCTTGACTGAAACACGAAAAATTAATCGAACTGAAAAACAAAAATCTGAGAGGCTTTAGACAATATTGAAGGTGATATAAAAAAGTCAAAAGATGAATCTTATTACATGTTTTTAGAGGATTCTGATTCTTCTGTTGCAAATGTCGAAAACAGGACCTACTGACAGCGCCGCTGACTTAGAAACATTAGAATAACTTAGAAATAAAATGCTTATCCTACAATAAAAAAAAGATATTTTTCAAATATAACACCTGTTTGTCAAGTTCTGTCCCTGTGGAGCGACTCTTCTCATTTGGGGGTATGATCATGAGGTCTTATCGAAGAAAAATGAACGATAAACTGTTCGAAAAACTGATTTTACTTAAGTCTCAATGAAAACCTTAAAAATATAATATTATGTTATATCTCGTTTGCGGAATCAACGCGAATTATATGTAAAAAATAAATGTCATCAAA
The DNA here is from genome assembly GCA_018246295.1 of Papilio alexanor hazarajatica. Taxonomy (NCBI): domain Eukaryota; kingdom Metazoa; phylum Arthropoda; class Insecta; order Lepidoptera; family Papilionidae; genus Papilio; species Papilio alexanor. The sequence continues at coordinate 23,709 of DWLR01000386.1, forward strand.
AAAAAAGTTTTTTTTTTTACAAAAGTATTTCATCTTTAAAGAGTATTCAAAAGATACGTATTTGATATCTAGTGTTTCATATACCATTCCAGAAAGTTATTTGCATCTGGTATTTGTAATACTTAATAGTATTTTGTATACCAGATACTTTATTTAAGTTATCTTTTACATCACTGCTAAAACAACGCTAAGAAAAAAAGTTTTACACGCATGAACTATAAACGTGTGACTATAACCGCACAGATAAATGTATGATCAATATTTTTTTTAAAAGCAAAGGTAATATACAGCAATCGTTTTTTATGGTGTCCGCATTAGATACTGCTTTATTGTTTATTATTTAAAAAATCATTTTTTTTTAAATCGCCATCGCCTACATTTTAGAGCGCCAATTTTTGTTGTTCATTTTTTTACACTGTATGACCAAAGGTAAAGGTATTGTATTGGTACAGCCATCGATTGTTTACGTTTACGATTGTGTACGTTCAGTCGAGGCCGTAATTTATTAGTAGGTTTTTAAAATCTATGAGGCAGTCGAAAAACAAATTTTCAAAATTATTGTTCATGAGGGTTTCGTAGCAATTACATGCTCTGATGAGTGGAGTTAAGACCGATGTTTGTTCGTGTAAACAAAATGTAGAATAAATTTTGAATTAGCTTTATTAGCTAGCGAGGTAGTCTCTTAGGCATTGAAATGATTGACATATAATACGTAACAATACTTTTATTTAGTATTTTATACAAGTAAAATAATTCACAATTTTTTCAACGAGTATACAGAGACAACATACTAACGATAAGCGTCGTCTGTAGCTGCATCGATGACTGTTACCTTGAGACGAAAAAGCTAGTGATCGTGTGAACACTCTTTGAATGTTTTCAACACGTCTTGGATGAATCCTGTAAAACAGGTTCCTTATATTTCATGTCGTCGATGAGTCGATTTAGTAAGTTCATGTCGTCGATGAAAGTGAATTAAAAAGTGAAATTCTGTTTTTTCTAAATACATGACACAATTAAAAACTGCATCTAACGGCATTGATTCTCTGTTATTTAGCTTAGACAAGTCTATTATAATTTTTTCGTAACGTATCTACCGTTTTGTTAATTTGTAAAATAAAATACAGTCAGTGTGATGCCGGTAGAGTTAGAAAGGAGAAATTTCCCGAAAACTGCTATTAGGCGTCATTTTTTCAATATTGACGGCAAGAGCTCCAAAATGGAGGTGGAAAAGTTGAGTTTCGGAAGAAGCACATCGAAATCTATAAAATTACCAATTTTCTTAACTCCCTGACAGCATTCCAGGTAAAACTACCAAAAAATTGGACTAACTTAAATTTAGTAGTTTTTATTATTATTATTAATTTTATTAAATTACAAATTTGATGAATCAAACTTTACATTCAAAATATTCATTAGTAGTATTTTCATTATCTTAGGTAAATAAAAATATTATTGACAACTAGTTTTAGGATTAGAATTTAGAATAAAATTTAAAAAAAAAAGTCATTTATATGTGTAAATATAGTAAATATATTTGAATTGTGCCTTTATGTTAACATTTTTTTTTAAATAACAAGGGTTAATGGTACATACATTATATTTTAATTGGAAATTGTAGTAAGTATTTCTGTTTTATACTGGCAACAATTGTACAGCGCGTCTTTCGCGTCGTTTCGGCAGCCATCGGTACGCTTCGATATTGGTGCGAAACAAATGAGCATACAAAATTTATTTTATGCACATAATAACAATTGATTTGTTTAATAACATTGAAAATAATTACTTAAAATGTTAACTCGACATTATACGGGACTTCGTTTAGAGGTTGACGAAGAGGTTAGCACCTTTTATTTCATAATCGTAATATGTATTCCAATGTTTTTACATAATTTAAGCAGACATTTATTTGATTAATATATTGATTTTTGCTGCGCAGAACATAATAATATACAACAAAAAGTAATTAGTCGAAATATTTTATAATTATTGTAGAAATAGTTTGTATTGTAGTAGTATATATATATGTATATTTCAGAGTATTGATACGGTTGCTTTAAATGTAAAGCGTCGTAAAATAAGTCCTGACACTTATAATTTTTTACTTTACCGCCGTACAAATATCGATACTTTAGATATTATTTGCCGTATGCCGCCATTTTTATTTGAGTTCAGTATTTTGTTCTTTTTGTTTCACTGATTTTAAGATGTTGAAGAAAATCTTTCTTTTATTTGTTGTAAATTGTTATAGTTGGATATATTTTATTTGGTATAATATGTAAAAGTTTTCAACAAAAAAATAAATTGTTTCAGGAATCTTATGATTAATATTTAGCAGATGCTAAAATCCTCAAAAGCCTCTGGCCTTTTTCTTGGTATTAGACTATTTGTTTCACTTGTTATTATGAATAATTGTCAATAGGATAATCAAAAAATCCAAATTGTGGGACAATATATGTGATCTCTATCACTTGTTATCGGAAAAGTATTAAAATTACATGTTTTCTAACCACTATTGCTAGCGACGCATAATGTATTTTGTTTGTTTAATTTTTATTGTGCATGGTTTCTTTATATTTTCAATGACCACCATATTACTTACACTTTATATTTCCAATGAGATGGAATTTCCCATAAGAAAGGAAACTGTTTAGCCCATTGTTAGCTTATTGCACCACTTCAGGTTTAACAACGTCCTCATTGTTTAGGGCCGACGCCTTGGCGTCCAGCCACTGTTAGTGAGCAGCAGTTTGAACCGATGACAGGGTTTTATGACACTCATTGTGAGTACCGGCGCCCCGATAGAAGAATCATTGTTTGGTTGGCCAGAACACCAGTTTCATTGTTAGGATAAGTAAGCAAGATGAAGTTAGCAAGGGAGGGGATTTGGTGTATTAGGTATACCGGTATGAAATGAGCGTTTTTTTGTGAAAATAAAACACTAATTATTAATGGGAAAGTAAAAAAC
>DWLR01000387.1:0-26664 GCA_018246295.1 Papilio alexanor hazarajatica
TACATTTTTCTACCATATAATATTCTTATGTGTTATTACATACAAACTGCAAAACACTTCTATAATACAAAATACTTTTACAATACAAAATATTTTCAGATTAGAAAATATTTCACGAGTACGAAATGAGTATGAAAAATTAAATACTTCTAAATACTCGATACTCGTTCCTTTGGTCTCATGATATTCCATACTTAGAAGTATTGAGTGAAACCTAGTATCAAAACCTTCTCCAGTATATATATATATATACTGACTACACATATTTTAACTCTAACATCTATAACGACCCTGGTAAAAATTTTAATGATTATGTATGGCCACAAAAATAATGATTTTGAGCTTAACTGATACGTCAAATGATGTATAGTAAATCATAGTGCATGAGTCATTGTAGTAGTAATCGAAAGGTATCTCGATTTATTGCGAAACATTAAAACCAATCGAGTCACAATTAAAATATATTACAATACAAAATGTATTTTTTTCCTTGAAATCACTTTATTGATATCCATTCATTGTTCGAGTCAAGTTATTCGACATGTTAAAAAAAACATTTTTTTTTTAAACTAGATATTATTTTTTTAAATAACTACTACTATCAGTGCATTTATGTTAAATGGAATAACACCAACGTGTGACTGTTGTGTCATTTAAAAAAAGTGTTGAGCAATTCTGTTGTCAATGAAAAACGCTGTGATTTTCATCTAAAGTTGGCTAGGTTTGTTAGTCACGATTAACAAAAGGTTAAAAACATTACGTATGAGGCATAACAACTTCGTGAACAAAGACAGAAACGATTTTATCTTATGCGCGATATTGGTGACTTAATTAAGCTTATATCCGTTTATGGTACATTTTATTTAATAATTTTCACGAAAAAATGTATATTGTATTCGTAGTATTAAAAACAAGGCTAAGATTTATAAATTCGGAATTCTGAAATGCGATCATTTTATTTCTTACACATATAGGTATATCGTTTCACGTACGTTGTAATTCGAAAAGTTTATGTTTTACGCCAGACTTCTCACATTTTAAGGTCAATATACTCGTATCATACTGCAATTTTTTTTAACATGTACAAATTTATTTTTCGAGTAACTCGTTGGACTAATGCAATATTGTTGATTTTACAAAATACTTTATGTAACAAGTTTCTTAAAAAAAAATTGAACATTTAAAAAAAGAATTAAAAACATGCTAAGAAAATAAAAAATAAAAACACAAGTATAATTAAACAATCGACTTTCATAACTGTAAAATTTAATATAAAAAAAAAATGTTTTCTTCTTGGTAGTCTATTGAATAAGACTTTATAATATTATAGTATTTTTTACTTTTACTGCTACGGCTACAGTTTCAAGAACCTTGATCTGTAGATGTAATTTATAAAATCAAGAGTGATTCGTGACAAGTAGATATAATCACGTTTACCTACGTCATTAAATACACAATAAGGAAATCCGCTAAGTGAATAAACAAATTGAAATGTGTCTGTAATATATCAATAACGAAAATAAATAAATTAGCTTTTACGATATTATCAATAAAAGTATAGTCATTGCTAAACTTTTTGATAGAGACAATTTGAGAACGACGAAGGGAAGATTAATTTTGAATTAGCGATCACCTTTTATTTAAGTGTAACTGACAGTTACAGTACAAATTTAACTGAAAAATTATCTCCGTCTTTAACTCGTTTGGGGATTCGATCCGGGAGAGATCGATATCATTTACTTCTCCGCCGAACTGATGCTTTCATGCGCGAGCCTTAATTTTTTTTAACTTTTTGAATAAAAACAAAACCGACTTAATATTTACGTAATTTTGTTTTTAACTTATTTATTACCACGGTACGTCATTGAAAATCCATTACATCTAAAGAGGACTGGTCTTAAATTTTGCCAATATGTCAATTTTTGGTATATCTTCAGAACCCAGATTCAATGACACAATAAATGGAAGCCATGTGAATGTCCCATTGCCAACAAAAAATATTGACATCGATTCATACATTTCGAAGTTTTGAGGTAACAGACATAACATACAAGCGAATTTAAAACTTCCTTTTTTTGAAGTCTTAATCCAGGTTATTATAAAACTTTAAATACTACTTTTGTTCTTCTAAAAATTTTACCATGCTCACCAATGCACTCATAGCGCTGTCCATTGAGTGTTGAGTGTAATAAAATTATCACGACGATCATATAGTAAAACGTAACTAACTCCTTATTTTTATATCATAAGTAAAGTTCTGTGCAATAATATTGATGTAATAAACATGTAGGTACATTATATTTGCTATTAGTGTTCATTTATGTATTTGTGACTGGAGTTTGATTGTTTCCGATGTTTTTCATCTCAAAGATGATGATATAATGAGGCACGGATGGCAATAAAAACTACATACAAGCATAATTACTATGTGATGGTTAAACGACAACTTTCTAGATGTTGATCAAACTGAAGGAATTAACTTTCACGCATTCCGTGTGAGAATCTCGTTTTAAATCGATTTTGTTTAGATACAAGTACATTAATATACTTATCAAATCGATCGACGGATGTGAAATCGTAAGAAACTTTGTCTTTTTGCTACCGCAAAGTTCCAGACTAGCGATTATAAAAACGAGCTTTGGCATCCGCTTTGAACGACGGACGGAAACGTTACATCCCGACAACAAAAAAATCATTAAAGAAATAACTTTCACTAGACTACTCTATCTAACTCTGTGACAGTAAAAACATATCGACTTAATATAAATTTACCAAGTCATTGTATATATATACATGTTACATAATATTTGATTAGTTAGTAGAGGTCAATGTTAATGAATTACTCGATATACGAATAAATACATTGATAGTACTCTGATCTTGAAAAAATTTTTTTGATTATCGATTTCGTGGTTCTTTCGACGTAATTTTACATTTATTTCGATTGACAAATAAATAAAAAAATAATAATGACAGTTAATCCCATAATTTTTGCGTCTCAGTTTCTACAAAATAAGTTTAAATAAAGTAAGTTTTAACTTTATATTTTTCCGAATCATCGATTAGAAAAAGTGGACATTGTTGTTTTCTTTCACACACACTCATTTGGTACGATCACTACGATTGGACATCAGTTTTTGTGTCACAAGTGTGTCAAAGAAAGTGTCACAAGAGAACTAAATCAGTCGTCGACGTATCTCTAATTTTTGTTATTTATTAGAGATTGTTATACATTCGAAATCAAGTAAGAAAAAGGTGAGAATCACAACGTTTGTTACATACATATACGCTAATATATGAGTGGTAAATTTGACAAAATATATTGTGAAAGTGTATAATGAAAGTTCATGCCCTACCTCAATGAATATTATTCGTATTTAAACTGGTTTTATTAACACATCTGTCTGGGTCATTATTACTTAATTATTTTGTAATTTGTCAAGCAATATTATTAACAAAGTAAAAAATAAATTTTAAAAATATGTACATTTAGTGGCTATGGAAGGTTTATGCTTTAACGGTGTACGGTTCAAATATCAATCACATTATAATTTTCTTTACGATACAAGGATACAAACAAACAAGACGTTCTCATGTTTACATTTATACTGGACTGTAATGTTAACATTTATAGTTGACTTTCGATAATTATCAAAAGTTTCAACAACCATAGTTAGATGTACCCAGAAAAAATGAGATAAGACGATGAAGGGAGATGTAATGGAATCCCATCCCCTTGGCTTAAGGCACCTATAATCTTTGGTGGCGAACTCTCGCTTCCTGGCGTTGTAAACGCCATACTAGGAAGCGAGAGGGCATGGGATGCCGCCGCCTCCTTCTGCGAAGTCATCATATCGCAGAAGGAGGCAAAGGAGCGGGAGCGCGAGGCTGACCCCCTAGCGCCCCGCTCCGGCGCAGACTTGTAGGGAGACGAAGGCGGCGATATATTGTCGCCCTCGCTCTCTCCCCTAGTGGTGCTGGTCGGTAGGGATGGGACGTCCCTGCTGGCCCAATAGCCCACACATCTAGGGGGGACCGGGTGGTTTGATCCCCCCTCCTGGCGCGGAGACCCCAGCTTAAGCTTGCGGATGTCGCGGAAGAAATACAATAGTACGCAAGCGGCATCCGCAAAGAGCACTGAGGACCCCCAAACAGTTTTTAGTGTGTATTCCTCCACTCTTCCTTCCAATCGGGAAAGGGGAGTGGAGGCGAGCCCCACATAACCCCCACTGCCCCCACGGTGCCGGGGTATGCGGTAACGCATTTTCCTAGAGTCAAAAAAAAGGCACCTATAATCAAACAACGTGGGAGTATGAAAGCTTGAATTTTACACTGGTATTTCATATTTTTTGTGATCGATGCTGCTGTTATTGGCTCAACCACTGAGTTTTTACTTCTAGCAAGCTCACATACAAATTATCTACAAATTTCTCTTAAACTACGATTGGATCATATCCGTACTTAGTGAACAATTGAATTTTATCTGAGGTGGATAAGACAATTGAAAAATGATTCATAAAGACAATTTACTAAAAGATATAATTAAACACTACCTACTATGGATAACGACATTTGTGATACATGTCTATTACATTGTAAGTAGTAACGCATTAACATGATAAAAATGTCGCGGGTCACGCATCACGCTCGCTGTCGCGTGGATTCACCCGAAATGATAGAAAGCGTGTTTTTATAGTGAAAGTGATTCGCGAGCATATGGCGAATTGAAGCCAAGACGTGTTACATAATGCGCCGTGTTTATCGATCAATGAGTTTCATTCTGTATTTCACAAAACAATAAATAAATACAAAACTCTAACCCTTTTTACATTTTGTTTGTGAGAGCTAAGACTCTTTTAATGTTACTTTCTGATTTCATATGCTTGACACATTGAACTAGTTATGAATTAAATATTTAAGTGATCCCTTATTTATTTGCTTAAAATGTATTTTAGTTACTGATTAGCATATTTGTGAAAGCGGATTTACAAAGGTAAATTAACACCTTAATGGTCAAAGGACCATTAAAGGTTTTATATGTATTTTTAATTGAAAAATTCAAGTTAATTACCATAATGTTAATACAGACCCCGATTATTATCATTTATATTACATACTTAAAATGTTATTGAATTATTTCCGGATTATTCCGGTTTATTCAGTACATTTTATGTTTTGAGCTTGTCGAAACCCTAGTAGAAAACAAAATAGTTTTATACACAATCTCATCTTTTATTCATTATTCATCTCTCATAATGTTTTATTATTATTTTTGTTATTTTAAACTTCTAACGGACCGGTTGGCGCGGGTGGTAAAATGCTTGCCTTTCACGCCGCTGGTCGTGGGTTCGATTCCCACCCAAGACAAACATTTGTGTGCATGAACATGTCTCTTTTCTTGAGTTTGGATGTAAAGACCACCGGACTACTGTAAGGACGGGCAGCAGCGTCCTTTTCTTAGTACGGTGGAACGTACTGCGATCGCCAATTCGCCTTCGATTAACGGGGGGGGGGTATGCCAAGCTGTGGATGATTATAGGCTGAGATGGTGGATGGTGGAGTACACAATACATTTTTACTACAAGTAAATAATTCTCTAATGATATGATTTTATATCATCGGACTTATTATTGGAGATTATCGATCGATATCAATTATCTGAAGTTAACTGATCATCGCTGCTTATAAAAATCTACGTCTAAGCAACGGGTACGTTTCTCCTAAATTTGCGAGTAGGTACGTCAGACTAGATTTTACTTCAATGTCTGCATACAAAATGTCACTTTCGTGCACTGAATGATAATCCTAAAAACAATGCATAAAGACATGCACACTTGTATAGTACGGTATTTTCAGAGTTTCCCTTGACTTTCTCAACGGCACTTTCCGAAGAATCTTAATTAAATTTGACCTTTCACATGCGTTCATTGGATCAAAGCTAAATGTCACCTTAATTCCCATAATGTTAAGCACTTGCAATAAAAACATGTTCACTGCACGTTCATAATTATTACGTATATGCAATAGCTAAATGACCAAGTCATTAAACTTCGATGACGAACCGTTTATCTAATTTAGATATTTATGTAAAACAAGACATGGTAAAAATATTCTATAAACTTATTAAAATAACGGCTTAACTCACGTGTTTTTTCGGTGTATGTACCGACAGTACGGCGTGACGCGATCGCGAATCAAGCCCAATAATTCACTCACATTCGCCCTGATGAAGGACCCCCGATGGGCCTGAAACTAGTCGGTACATACACCGAAAAAACACGTGAGTTAAGCCGTTATTTTAATAAGTTTATAAAAAATGTCTCACGAAAGTTTTAATAATTTAAAAATATTCTATGTCTTAAAAGGCTCAGTCGCTGTCTTAGTTAAAAGCCGAATTTAGTAAAACGCCAAATTGAAGCGCCGATAGCCTAATGGTTTAGGGATACGGATTATGGACTAGCGATCATGAGGTCGTAGATTCGAATCCCGCCCGTCATTCGACTATTGTCGCTTCCCATATCCAAGTTAACGTTTAGTTGGAGTGGTTTTACGCAAAACTTAGTTGGAGTGTTTTAAAAAAATTGCACCCTGTTGACACCAATTGGGCTTAAAGACTTAAACGTCTAAATAATAACTTCAATACGTTTAAGACTATAGGAGAAATATACTAAAAAATGTATACATATATTTTCGCAATCGAATATATAGCAAACATTATTTTCTACATTCTCCGCAATCGCATCGTATTCATATAACTGTGTCAAGGTTTTAATAACAACTCTCTTAAAATGTATAGAGCACACTTCTTTTTAAAACGTTACTATTATCTTCCCTGTTCCCCCACTTCGTAATGTCAGATTAAATTCAAACGTATAAGCAGTTATTAAGGATCGATGACAATACATTTTTCATAACTTAGCTCTGACCAGGATTATCATCACCATCAGTATAAGATTGAGAACAACACCAACTAGTTGAAATAACAATACGTAACGAGAGGTTTGCGTGCTTACTTAAACTACTGATAATTAGAGATTAAAAAGTGTCGTCAAGCAGCATGTTTTCAACTTCTTTTTTTCTATTGTGCTTTAAGTGACTGCGTATAGAGATAGATATTTGACAGGCATCTTAATCATAAAACAGATTTTTTTTAAATATATATATTGGTGGCTATGGAAGGTTTATGCTTTGACAGTGTACGGTTCAAACATCAGCCATCTTTTATTTTTTTACGATATAAGGATACAAACCAACAAGAGACGACGTCTCGTCATCAGACAACTTCTATCAAGACGCATAGATAATTTTATAATAGATCAGAAATATGACAAAGGTGACCTTTTCTAGATTCTTGTCTAAAAATATACTTATTAAATTCTAGATATACTATTTTAAACTCCACGGATTAGTTCTAGGTGTACTACGTTTGTAGTTTCTGATGGATGTATTACCAAAATTAAAATCGTTTCAAATTTGCTCTATCGAGAAATAATACAAATAAATTCTTGACATCTGTCACAAAAAACAAGATAGTATAGTCTAATTTTAATTAAATTTCTCAAATTATTATAATTTCTTTGCAGTTGGCTTATACTCATCGTTGCGAGACATGATGAAACTGACGTATTCTTTTCCAAATGCTTTTATCGCAGACAAGTCTAATAATTATATGTACATGGCAGTTAGTGAAGTCTTGCAATGGACTGCTTTGTTTGATATAGTGTACTTTAGTTTTTACGACACACAAACGATCTATTATCAAAGCGGTAGAGCGTGAATTAATTAAGTATTGATTTGTGATTGTTTTCGAAGTTTCTTTTAATGTTTTCTTGTTCGACAGTATTTTTGGTCTATAATTAGTAATTAAAATTTTTATGAGCCGATTTGGAATTTGTGTCGATTCAAATTATTTGTTGTTTATTGAAACAAAGATTAGGTGCAATTTATGTGTCTATGTTTTTTTTTTTTTTCAAATATTATCGTAAATGAATGTTACGTTTTCATAGTACACTTAAGTTGCCTAAAGCAGAGCAATGTCAAATTATATGTATGTATAAAAACATTTACAATTTGCATATCGCGTGTAAAAGATGAATGAAAAACATAGATTAGAAATATATAGAAACAGCGCCCCTACGTATTAGACTTACACAGTCACTGAAAAATTATATTTAAACGCGTTAGGGATGAATCTGAGAGCTCAGTCACCATTTTTGCAGTTTCTAATAAAAAGTTTAGCTAATTTTCTCTACGTCCATCAAACCTTATTAGTATATCGGACGATATATGGACCAAATTTTAGTTTTTTAGTATTCTCTTGTTTATGTTACTATTATTTTAAATCGAATATAAATACAACTACTTGCGTAGTCATAGTAACATAGCTCTTAGACTATATTACAGTTAGGTAGTCATGATTATACTCGATGAGACAACGTACTGGGCGGCCAACGACTGTCGACAGGCTCGCCGGCTCTACTTGTGCAACACAACTGGGTCAGTCGCTGTCACCGTTGCGCATTCCCGCTCTCTGGTTATCAGATCTAAACAGGACAAGATTCGACCAATGCAAATTGTAATTACTATCCATCGTAATGGTTCTTTGTTTCAAGAATATCAATTTTAATTTCCAAATTGTGTTAGAATGAATTTGTGAGGTTTATTGTCGAATGTTTTTAAAATATTGTTGCTATCACTTCCTACAATGAAATACCTACCGAATACAGAATGTATTGTTCAGATATTTGTACTACAGTTGTTCAATATACTACCTATCTACTACTACTAATACTGTCAATAGATTACCTTATTACCAACCGAGCGTTGGTAATAAGGTAACGAATGAATTCATCTCACTCACCTTTTACTTACTATGTGAACATCATTATATATGTGCGTATCGTATCAATGCTTGAAATTACTATGATAGAAAATCAATTTGCCAAAATATTCATAGTTTTCAAATTAAAAAAAACGAATTAATGTTAAATTATCCTTTTTACACACAAATTTTTGAGCAGTGATCTGATAAACTGATGATATAAGATAAACAATACATAAAAGACTTTCTTTTATAACCCGCAACCGGCCATAATATGTCAAGAGAACGTTAAGCTACAACGCTATAAATATCAAGGTGAGATTAAAACCGATCCTCTTTAGCTGTATTATTTGGAACAGCAATCACTTATTATTAACTTAATTAACACTTGATTGATTAATTTTAAATTGATAAATTATATTTTTGTAATATTGAAAGGCAACAATTGCATAAAAATAAATCAGGTTCATCTCGTTGCAACCTCAAAACTAGTTTTATGCAGAACAGTGTTGCAAGTTTTTGTTTCTACTTAATACCTGTTACTTATATAATATGAAATTGGAATGCACGTTACCGTAAGCCGAAATCAGTTCATCGACAATTTCTACATTTAATATCATATTTTTAAAAACACATGTTCTGATTTTTGGTCTTTTAATAATATAAATCTTAATTTTATTGATAATATTCGTCTATAAAAATCTTCCAATTGGTGTGGTTGTAAGGTGTACAGCTAATAATACTTAGTACTTACGAACTCAAGGTTGCACAGTTTTTCTTACACGTCTGCTGAGGCATAGTGTCTATTAATATGCTCTTGTACAAGAATATTAAACGTATTTCGCAATCGGTTAATCAACTTATGCTATTTTGAAAATCAAGTATAAAATTGTAGACACTTTTATTGTCGATTAATACAACTAAAAAAGAAAAAAATAGAAATCCTAAATGTGTTCACGTTTTAGTTGTTTTTTCATTAGTAAGATTACTGTAGTTGTTTAATATAATAGTATAATGTATGGATTAATGTGAAAAAGTAAATAGGATCATTTAAATCTCAAAAATGAGTTGCAATAATGGTGGTAGAGTCCGCAGCAACAACATCTGCTGCACGAATGGCCCGCCACGGGTGAAGTAGAATTGTTCTGCGTTACGTCTGATGAGTGAGGTATCGGAGGCTCATTTCTAGTCCTCTTCTCCTTCCCACCCTTTTTTTCTGTTTACCATCTTCTGTCCTAAAGTAGGTAACGCATTTGCAACTCATTAGCTTGTTGCAGTTGCCAATGGGTAGCGGTTACATAATATCACCTGTGTAACCTGCTTGCTCAATTGCCACCTTCTTCCATAAAAAAGTTGCAATGGGTAGGGGTCGTCTTTTTTGTGGGGAAATGCTTACACATATCTCCTTTGTGGAAGGGGGACATGTCGGACTCGCAACGACGATTCACAATTTTACTCTCTTGCAAAAAAGGGTCGTCTTAGAAAAAACGTCCCGTATTAATGACACGATAGAACACAGATGTTATTGCGTAAAATGCACGCTTCGATGTATTAATGCGGAAACGCATGATATCAAAATAAAGGGCGTGCAGAATTAAAATTTGAGCTTTCTACTTACCTTTGTGTGACAAGCATGAGTGCAAAGAAGGGTGTTGTAAATTAATCAAAGATCCTATGCATATGCGTAGATATATGAATGTGAAGAAGATCACATTCAGGCTGGTATAAAATAGAAATCCTTTCAGTCTACACCCTGGCTAGACTACTTTTAGGTATCTAATATGTACTCGCCTTTAGTACTGTAATCATTGTTACAGTTGGAACTATATTTGTATTAAATTATCCAAGAAAAACTCGATTCCTTGCTTCAACAGACGTCCAGTCATTTTGTCGATAACTTGCACAACTAAGTGAAAGTAAGTACTTAATATCTACCAGCTGGTATAATATTGTCTACCGTAGTTCTTGTTACTGTGTGCTTAAGCAAGCTAATAATGAATATTGAAATGTGCTATTGTCTGCATTGAATCGCGTTGTTTTAATTTTATTTCGTTCGTTTCATTATCATAAGTTCATTTGATGTTTGGTGCTTCTTCGATTGATTTTTCTTATTCTTGAACCATTACAAATATAAAGCCTTCAGTAGGATTAACAACGTCTTTTTCGTCATTATTGCAAAGTCTGTGTTATAGAATGTTGTCTCAACCTTTTATCATTAATAATAAAATTTTATACACAACCACTATATTTTATTTATTGATTGTTAAATACCTTTTGTAAAATACCTAATACCAGCTTCATCACTTATTAACAGTAAGTTTATTTGCCTTACATTTCTAACTTTAGGGAAAAAAGCAGTTATTTGTGGACTTTATAATGTTTTTTAGATCTGTCAGTCAGTGGGAACAAGGTCGACCAAATTATCTTTCCGATAATAGCATAGGCTTTGGCTTTGAATAATGTGGGAACAATTGCATAATGGCTGTGTTTAGTGTCAAGCACTTCGTTCAAAGCGGCTCCGATCATGAGTTAGCGATACTTTTACACGCGTTACATTACAAAAATATGGGATAAATAAAGCGGTGAATTAAACTTGTGTATCTTTCTATTTTTATAGATGATTTAAACTTATTTCTATCTTTACTACAAATATCAATACGAAAGATGTAATTGTTTGCAATGAATAAACTCTGGAACTCACCATTAACTTTATTTTTCACTTTTCCTTCGGACACGAATAACTTATGTATCAACTTATGCATGAAATCAAGATCGTGTATGTCTATATAATACATATAATGGATTTTATAATAATCCTTTTGTCATCTTATATAATATGAAGTAAGTGATATCATTATTCCAGATTGATAAAAAACGCGATAACCTATTTTAATTCAAAAAATATTCTTTATCTTAACAATGTTATAAATGCGAATGTTTGGATGGAAATTTAGCAAACAGATTATAAGTATAGAATAGCACAATTCTTATCCCGGAAAATGCACGGTTTCTGCGGGACGTTTTTCACGCATTTATGTATATTTACATCTATACACATAAATACATCGAATCGCACATGTCGTTTTTATTGATTTCCACACGAACGAAGTCGCGGGCAACAGCTAGCTTACCATAAGCAAAAGGGTTGAATGATACGCCGTTAACTTTAACTATGTTACATGAGTTATAAAACTTGCAAATGTAATCTACCAAAAGCGTAAAATTCGATACGAGGCCTACTTACCAATCTGTGCAAATACGGAATCTTACAAGGATATAGCGTTACTTTTACTTTCTGAGTCGGTGAATACGAGTCGCTGCTGCTGCTCTGCTCACAGTTCTAAGTTATTTAATATATTATATTAACAATTAAATTTAATGACGCATATATATATATATATATACGCGTGTGTGTGTGTCTATGTCTATGTATGTTTAATCTATACTTTTTTTGTTCAATGACAAAGATTTCCAATTATTTTGTGCGTATTTATTAAGGAAATATATTTTGTAGGTATGTTCATTCAAATCAGTCCAAATATTGCTTTGTCTTTGACACCATTAGTTTATCAGAAGAGCGCGTAGAACAATTATAGATTCTAGTTTCACTTCGTGTCTGTAGTAATACGATAGTCAACCTGTCGGTGAGAGTTAGTTCAAACAGTTTGTGGCATACCACACGAAGAACGTTTATTTGCATACATTACGCTGGTATCAGTTTAATTGCAACTGTTTCATCATGCATGTCAAATCGTACACGATGCGAGTTAGTATATTAGTTGCCTTTTAGGGATTTTTTTCTAATTGCCAACCTAATAGCAATGTATCGCAAGCGAGTTCGATTCCTACTCGAATGAAAACATTCTATCCATACATTAACCCTTCAAAATTTATTTCTACGTATGCCTCCCCTAATAAAATCACTCCCATCAGTCTTTTTCCTTCTAAATGTATCTAAAGGCAGATGCCTAGGAAAAATGCTGTGATGTTTACGATTAAATAATTACAACCGTTTTTGTCTTGATGTCTATTCAGAGCAACATTTTGAGACGTTTTAAAGGCTTCAACAGATCATATTATGTCCTGTAGAAAACGACGTGAGTCGATTTTGCATTACACAAACTAAGTAACATTAAATGTAAGTAACATTAAATTATGTAAATTAAAAAATAAAAAATTATTTCATTTTTAATATGCCTTAGTTAATTTTATTGTTATTATATATCCTGTTATTTTATTATATCCTGTTATTTCATAATTTGACCAAGTAGTATAAATGAACTTGAAATAATAATACGCATGATATGGTGAACGATCAGTTTCTGAATGAAAAAACGACCTACCTTTCAATTGTGTTTTGAAAAGTAAACTCGTTTTAAATAATTTTAAGCATTAACATGTACAAATAATAACGTAGTTCTTCAAGTACATATAAGTTATTCACTCGTAGAGTTGTGACATCCTTGCTAACATAAGGCTGCCCTTAGTTACATTGTATTTACGTATCTACTGGTTAGGTTACCTAGGTTAAATCAGTCAGTTACGATAAGGTAGATAAGTTTTCCCTTCTAATATCCCAATTTAAAATACACTAACGTAACTAATTATATGTGTTAACGAAATAAGATGAGCTTTCTACGTAACATACTTTAATATTTAAATTGAAATTATAAATTATGTTACTGGTATTATTTGTAATGAATCTATACTAGTAAAATTCGTTAAACAAATGTTTTTTTTTTTTACTAATTCCCAGGCAGGATGAACAACTAATTTAAATAACTAATACTTCTTTTGTTATTTTTAAACTGCGAATGTCTACATTTAAACAATTCTAGTTTTTCAAATGCATATAGAAAATGTCACCTGCTGTATAGTTTTACAATGTATTTTCTAGTTGATTGGTTGATTTACAGAGTACCGGTTATACCCATAGATGTTTCAGAAATCATTACTTGATTAATATTTAAAGGACATTCCTTTAACGTTAGCCATTTTTTGCCCAATCGCTTCTACCGAAAAGGGCAAAACACGTTTCCAATTTAAAAGCGGTACCAAAACGCGAACCTTCCACAAGATCCTTATAACGGTATGTAAAAAAGGTATCTATGGACTTTAAACTATATAAATAATAATGAACTGGGCAGCCATGTGTAGTAACTCTGCGCAACGCACGTTTAAAGTACAACTTAGTAAATCTAACCGTCCCTTCTATCTACCGAGTGAGGTGACAAGATATGAAATTCAAAGGTGACAAGATCGCACAAAGAATTATATACTTATTCGGTCAAAGTAAAAACCAATTTTCGACACATTCTTGTCACTTCATTGCACTTCATAAGTTATGTTGTGACATTTTTACGGCTTATTGGGAAGAAAAATGTATTACGGCAAAAAAATTATAAATTGCATAAGAAATGGCAGTCCGTTTGAGCAAAGTCCGGCGCTTATGGAAAGACACGTAAGGTATTACAGAATCTTACGATATTAAAGAGGAATAATGATACAGATCGGTAGAAAGCCCAACCCCTAATATCTTTTATCGCCGAACATCTACATCTTTTGCTAATCGATAGATCTTCAATAAAAAAATTGAATGTCTAATATGTTAAAGAAATTGGTAGATTAAAAAGTTATGGAAATTGGCTAAAATACGATTATGGTTGTTGATAGAAGTTTAATGGGTTGCTACGACATATTGACCGAAAAAAATTGCGATATTAAAAACATGTTAAGAAGCGGCATGGTTCATAAATAACAGGTAACCACCCTCTTGCTACCTTTCTTCTTTTTTATTTCTTCGTAATTTCTCTAGCTATCTTCTTTATTTACTTCTTTCATTTTATTTTGTTTTTGTTTTAATGTTTATCACATTGCTGTTAAAGCGAATACCTTTACCTAAATGTTCTCAGTGATATTATATATGTTATATGATATATATTATATGATTATATGATATGATAGATATGATTTAGAAAACTAAATATATTTATCTGTACATTTTATATTATATTTAATGTTAATTCTATTTTTCCCCTTTTTTATCTGTTAAACAAATAAGTACATAAATAAACTATAGAAGAAAAATAAGGTAAACCCCCGGGAAATGGACGTCAGTCTAGTCAATTTTTATTGTTACTAAATAACTGTATCAGAATTTTCTTAAATCCTAAACTAAAACTAATAGACTGTATTATAAGTTTCGCTATATAGACTCTATTTAAGATCAATGCCAACTCTACTGGTATACACCTATATTTTATTTACATAAGTCAAAATTCTCAGTTTTCGCAATTGATTTTCTATAGGGTCAGGTTCGAACGCGGTCGTTTAAAATACAATTGGCGGCAAAGCGTTGGTCACCACGAAGGTCGACGGGGTCGTGTACCCGCGAGGAGAAAGCGACGCTTCCGCGAACATTAATTTCCGACTTTATAATTTTGTGTCTATGTCAGGCTTAACCCAACGATTACGTCTACTGACGCATTTTGTGCGCTCATTAAGTGAAGGACGCAAAACTTCGAATGCGAAAAATATGGTAAAGGTTGTGTAATATAATCTTTTAACTTTTGTAACAAAACATAACCGACTTCAAATGTATAATATTATTTATAAGTCATTAATAGCCACGGTACGTCTCATTACAAATCCACTAAATCCAATCAGGTCTAAGTCTACCAATATTTCAATTATTATATCGTAACCCAATCTTCAATAACGTTGGGGGACCAAATATAAATACTAACAAATGGGACCAAATAATAACAAATGGGATCCAAATGAGTATTTCCAACAAAAACAATGAAATTGATGAATTAAATGAAATCCGTTCATAAATGAACGTAATTGATAAATGTTTTTAGGTAACAAGTATAAAAAATACAAGCGAATTGAGAACCTCCCTCGTTTTTGAAGTCGGTTAAAAGGTGTTCATTCGATTTATCTTTTATAAATACAACTTGCCAGAACTGGACCTGACTATGTAAAGAAAAGTTAATCAAAACGGCAAGCAACATCCTGTTTCCATATATATGTATTTGTCAACTGACGTCAACGGTATTCCCAAATTATTACGACATACTGAAGACTAATTTCTTTATTGACGGCTCTTGACCCACGCGTCCTCAACTGATTTGGTGGTGTGGATATACCTTTGCGGATCTCTTAATGTAGTATTGTATCCAAGCCAATCCACTTTCTGAGTCTCTTTATCTAAATATTTTCAACAAACTCATACCATACTATACTACTCAAAAAAACGTATACTGTACAAAAACGAGATTTTTGGTAATATTTAGACTACAGCCGATAGTTCGAAGTTCCTACTACGGTAATACGGTGGTAATTTTTTTTAAATACCGAAGGTTAAAACTTATTTGCATTACGATTTCTTTATAAATGTTGATGTTTAGGTGTCAACTTTTTGTCACTCTTGACAAGATTTAGTATGGATTAATACCGTAAACCGTATTAGAACCTTGATATCTTTTAATACAAGAATAGCGATATAATAGTATCTACCCAATATCGACAACCATATATGCATAATTATATAAATAACATAATAACTATTTCTCTTTTATACTCCTTCATTTATATTGGAACGACACAGATACGAAAATATATTTGTAATGTGTTAAAACCTATCTTCAATGCTGTTAGAGTCAAGGAACAAAGCACCTAGGTGTTCTACTCGCTGAGCTACGAAAGTAGTTTAATTAAATGTAACAAAATAACTATCTTTTATTGCTTTTGTTATGCCAGGGGCATGCTGCACTTTGCTTGTCTTCATTATCATATTGTTACGCTGCAATCCGCACTTACATCATAACGACTACGTGTTTAATATAGATTTAATGCATGCTCCTTATGCCGGATTAAACAGGAATTATACATAATCAGCTTATTCATGGCTCATTGAAGTTTACGTAAAGCCGAAGTTTGGAAAATGTTCACTTTTACTTCGCATAATAAGTTTGAACACGCCACTGCGGAAATACTTTAATGTGTCTTCTGTGCATACCTAAGTGTTCAGTCAAAAATCAATAATCTTTTAACGTTTTTACAAAAACACAAACAACTTCAAATATGTATACTTTTTTCATTTTAGGAATAATAAATACAGAAAAAAGCTTCATTTGCAATGTCGGTTACCATGGTAATAATGGCAATAAAATTTTTTGACATGTGATATCTATTATTAAAATTAAAACACTCAGAATCAAACTACGAAAAAAACCAGCTAGCAAAATAAGTAATGAACGCGTGTGAAGTCACGAGCAACACCTAGTTTTATATATAAGTCATTTATAGCCATGGAACGTCTCATTACAAATTCACTACCAATCAAATTAATTTTCGGTATATCTTTAGAATTCAAGGTTCAATGTCATTCAAAATGAAATTGGACTCAAGAATGAAACTTTCTAACAAAAAACTTCAGAAATCGGTTCATAAATGACAAATTTCGGAGATGACAAACATAGAAAAGTTTAAGCGAATTGTACCGTCCTCCTTATTTTGAAGTCGAATAAAAATTCACTACGTTTGACACATAAATTATTCTAATTGGTGACATTTTAAATAAAACAGTGTCATGAAATCATTACTTAATTCCTACTCTTCCGAGACACGAACATGAATTAGCTTATTAATTTATTTCATAACAGTGATCAATATAATTAAATTTAGTCAATAGACGTTTTTAAAGCCGTTACAAATTATGCTTAAATTTTGTATAAGGTTGAGTTCAACATTTTTACATAAAAAAAAATTGGAGACACTAAATGTGAAACGTGACAGAAAATGTGAATAACAAGGACAAGTTCAAGTGTGAGAGTGTACTCGTACAATGATTTCTGACAGCGTTTGTAACGTGCGTTCTAGCTACGTTACTCTCATAGTTTTTACAATGGTAGTGCCCACAAAAACAACATCTATTCCAAGAATGGCCCGCTCAACCGGTGAGATACCACGACCTCACAGAAGACAAGCGTGAAACAGTACTCTGCGTTTCATCTGATGAGTGAGATGCCGAAGACTTAATTTTAGTTATCTTCCCCTTCTCAATCTTTTCTAATAAGGGAAGGGAAAGAATACATGACGGGAAAAGGAATGAATAGTAGAAGGAAATGTCCATTTTGCTGTCTATCACCTTCTCGGTCTATTGTAGGCAACTCTTTAAATATAAGTCACCATTCGCTGCCCGTTACATAAACATAATTTCGAATTTAGTAATACTAAACTTAATATTATATCTACTATTGTTTGTTGTAATTTGATAAATGTAACGAACCGCAAAATCGATAATTCAATATTCTATTTTTTTTTCGTGTTGAAAAATATTTTAAATTAATAGATATAACTAAAAAGATTTTATTTATAATTAGTAACCCTGAAATACTATGAAAGTACTGTCTGCAACAAAAGTGACACAGACACAAAACTAGAAAACGGTTCCAAGGCAGTGTTAAAAGTCCATACCATGGCAATTATTCGCGTATGCATACAACGACTTCACAGTACATAGTATTTCACTTATGTACGTCGGTAGCTAATTTTACTGACGAGAGCAATAGCATTGAGACACTGTTTGCTACTTATTTTTCTGCCTATTTTGACAAGGTTCTAGACAATCGACAAAATTTCTGAAATTTATATAATTATAACTAATTAAGATACATTATAAATATAAAGTAATCATAATACACTAGTCTAATTTTTTATTATCTATGTCTATGATAGATTCACAAGTAAAGCACCTCACCGTTATTAAATTATTTATAATATCCGAAAGTAGGAACAAGGTAAAAAATAGTCTGTTTTTGTTTAAATCCTATATCTCACACTTACTATATATCTCACGTGTAATGGTCAAAAATGAACCTGCTCTGACAATTACAATGATTATAATGCTAATTTAGCAATTAAAAATTAAATAAAATAAATGTCTCCCACTCAAAGTATCAATATATTTTATAAATAAATTTGCACATACTTACCACACAGTATAAACATCCGAAAGCAAATTGTGTACTCCATATTTGAATTAATAAAATCCAAAGTTTATAACACGCAGAAATATATTTATTTATTTACGTAAAACACTACAGCGGCGTCGTACTCGCGCATGCGTGCGGCGCGCTTCGTGGTGCAAACGAATTGTGGACCAATGCATACGGCCGGTTACAGTCCAAACCAGACCTTGTATATTCCTACGAACTCTGCGTATAACACTGGTGAGCAAAAATTATAAAAAATGCTCATCTTATTATTAACCTTGATTGCACAAAAATCTTATTACAACAAAAAGAATACATATAATTTTTAAAGTAGCTTTTTGCAGACCAGAGTAATTAACATTAAACGATAAATATTTTAGAGGGCTATTAAAATTAATAGAACATGAATACAAAGTAATAGTAATTTTCAGACAACGAATTGCATAATAGCGGCCCTATCTTCGAAAGATAATTAATTAGTGCGAAATATTTTTTCATACGTTAATACAAATTGTTTAAATCTGCAAAAATTTGTCTAAATTGACCACTAAGATATGACATTAGTAATTCATATTTTATTTTTTTTTCATTTTATTGCTCATCCTATGTTCAAAAATCATTTAATTAAAAAAAAATGTAAAGCAAAAAAGTACTCGCTGTTAACATTTCATATGATTTCTTCAGCATCTTTCCCTACCCCATTGCCGCTATTATGTATACTTTTATCATAAGTTTTATGTCCTTAACATCATTAATAAACTCAATTTTAAGGTGTTTATTCCAAAACGACGGTTAAACACTTTTTTTATTGAAGGAGGGGGGCCATCAAGCAGGCGAGTCACCTGATATCTATCTCCTATCCATTCCCCTCAGTCAAATCCACTTCCCCTTCCCATTGTTTCCTTCTTAGAAAAAGGTAGGAAGAGGAAGAGGGCTAGAATTGGGCCTCCGGTAACTTACTCCTCAGACGAAACGCAGAATACTTCTACTTTACTCGTGTCTTCTTTGAGGTCGTGTATTCGAGCCTGCTCATTCGGCAACAGATGTCATTGCTGCGGGCGCTATCACTGTAAGGCTTGTCTATGATACCGTTTTACTTTTAGATGTCTTTCAAGGAGACAGCTCTTTATATCCTGATTTAAAAACTCAAAACATGGTGTCTGTAATACGTAATACGCGCATAAAAGGATGGGAATAAAAACTTCCATATAAGAAGATTTTTTTCTCATAATTACCATACAGTAGACAAATAGCCATTGTAACGGTTGTCGTTTGCAAATATAAAAAAAAAATGTCACGTAATTACATTGTTGGTTTACAGCTGTTTTATAATTGATCATATAATATTCATATGTCAAAAGGCATACCCGATGAACCCGATAAAAATTCTTTAAATGCCATTTTATACCATTATAATACAAATTATATCATTTGTTATATGTAGTTTATTTTTTCCATCAGATCTGAAAGCGGATGTTATGAATTTATAATCATAAGTAATTTAAAGTGGCGCAAATATTTGTGTTGATATGGTTGGTATTAAAACACATTTTAAATTCGTCAGACGAAAAGCCAACATGTGGTTAACGATAAGCAAAAAGATTTTTTACATGGAAATCTTAGATTGTCTTTTTGCTTTGAGCATGAACGTAGGTAGGTAACTTGAAGGGAATGAATAAAAATTTTAATATTCTCAAGAATATTAAAATTTTTATTCATTCAAAATTTTCTTCAAAATAACGTATGTATTAACTATTTTACTTGAGCCCTTTAAAAAAGAAGAAAAGTTTAAAATAAAAGTGTATATCACTAACATATTTACTTCGTTTCGAAAAACATTGAATGAGCTCTTAATTAAATGTTGTAATATTTTTTTTTTGAAAATAATTTATAAAGTGGATAACATTTTCCGTATATTGCATAACTCATCAAGAAATGTTTAAACTTGCTTAATTCATGTGGAAAGCATATCCTTAAATTTAAACGAGAAATATTCCGTTATGTAATGTGTCAGTGAGGTGAGAGTCGATTCTTATTATTATTAAGATTATATTATATATATATTTATATAATAATCTATCTAAAATACGATTTTGTTGAGTCATACTATTAATTGTTGTATAAATAATATTGTTGATACGAGCTATCCCCGACTTGCCTTAGATGAAATGAATATGATACTCGTAGATTCCAACTCTTGCACTCAGAGCAATGTATAGCTGTATATTATATTATAAACATATAATTTCTTCCTTCTATTTCATAAAAAATCTCTTTTTTATTAATTAACAATACACATTTACTTAATACAATGTATGTAATAATAAATGTAATTTTTTACTGAGTCCAATTCCGGACACAATCAAGTTCACAAATAGTGATAGAGCCCGCAACAACTTCTGTTGCACGAATGGACCAACCCTTCTGGTGACATACCACGACCTCACAGAAGACAGACGTAAAGTAGAAGTATTCTGCTTACCATCAGATGGGTGATGTGCTGAAGGAATATTTCTAATTCCTCCTTCCCATCCTTTTTAATAAGGAAAGGATAGGAAGGGGAATAGAATTTGACGACGAAGGGAATGGATAGGAAAAGGAAATATCCTATTTTTCTATCTCCTTCTCAGTGCCGCTTTTTTGTCACCTTCTCCTGTAAAATAATAATTAATATCGTGCTCTATGAAAACAAAAGCGCTATTAATTCAGTTAGATTTGATTTCTTTACAGATCTATGTGCAGTGAACATCATCTATTGTCAGTAATCACATTAACAGAGGAGCTGAAGATGCGTTTAAATCGTGTTGCCTCTAGAATCTCGAAATCCCTAAGTCCATGGATGGATAAAATGGATTATGTTATTCATTTTTTTCTGTTGATCGTATTGGCCGGTTATCTTTCGTTTACTTGAAGCTATATAGTTCATTTTATTCACATCTTGGCCTAAAGATCTTCCCGCGTTGTGTAATCTAAGAACACAGGAGCACCGATGCGCTCCGCGGCTGAGTTGCGGGACAATAAATACCTAAGCAGTTTTAGATGCAGTTTCATCAAACCCTCTTATCCACACAGGTCGATGATTTTCGAAATTTACGGTTACAAGTAAGTAAACGCAATATTGCGGAGTATTTTGTACATGGGAATTCAATAGTTTTGTATTGGTACATAGCACTTATCATTAGACGTTCTTCCTTTTTATCTTATCCTATTTTCTGTCGTCAATAGGGAATTAATATCTATCACCTGACATAGTACCCCGATTTAAGACGTCAGCAATTTCTTCGCTTATAAAAATTAATTTTAATCTGACCGTTACTATCTCGGGTCGGTTTCTAGTACCATAAAATCACGCTTATAGTCCCATTAAATAAATACCTAATTTAATTAATAAGATTTCAATCATGTAATTTCATTAATAGAAAGTAATTAATGTATGAAGGAAAAAACAAGACAAATCTAGGTTGCAAAAGTGAGTTGCAGTGTTGGTAAGGGACGACGCAGAAAAACTCATATTGAACAATTTAGTGACACCCTAAAGAAAATATTTGTGAGCATTTATGCGTAGATGTATGGATGTCGAAGAAGCGAGAGATGTGCGAAAATCGCGCCAAATAGAAATCGTAATCTCTGCTTGTCCCTTTGGGTTACGGGCGTGTTATATAAAAATTAATAATCACATAAAAGACATAATAAGGCCACACAGTCGTATTCTTAATCTATCAAATTAAAGCTAGAAGACTTGAATATATATTGACTTGAATATATATTTCTTTGTACCCAGAGCCACTAAAAGCAATCGTCTGATGTTCGTTGACAATTGCTATTGCAACATTTGCAGATAGATTTAAGAAGAGTGGAATGGATAAGAAAAAGAGAAGAAATAAGGCCTGCGGCATTAGACAAAACACATAAGTACAATATATTTTAATACTATACGTATCTTACAACGCCATCTTGAACCATTGCATAAGTTTATCGAATAATTATTATACATTTTGACACAACAGTGATTCAAATTCAGTGAACAGAATTTATTCTTATGTCACATTTTACTTCCACGAATATCAATTTAGAAACTTCAAACACAGGTTATAAAAGTTTAGTAATTAATTTTTCCAACATAATTTTAGTTTATAGTTCATTTTTTATACTAGAGTACAAAAACACTACTATTCTGTTATAATAATAAATCTCTTATAATAATGTGCTAATCTTCTAATTATTTCATACTATATCCTCGTTAACGTTTATTTTACCGATGATTTTATTTTTGAACTAATTATACAGAGATTTCTGCATTAAATATATTGAAACTTCACTTAATTTCAGTGCATCATCTATTATTATAAAACTAAATCTTATTATAATACACAAAATATTTTAACCTAGGAGTAAATTATTGATTCTAGACAAATGTATCACATTGTTTATTCTGTAAAAACTAAACCTTATTATAAAGTGTTTCATTTATTAAACTTAATTACATTTTTTTGTGTCTATTACATAATGTTTTATGATTAGTATTTAAGGAATAAGTAAAGAAATTCAATAAATTTTGTTATCGTGTAAGGCTACCCGCGCACTACGCAGCCTGTCGAACATACGAGTATGACGGTGTATGGAAGTCCGCGCATTAGGCAGCCACATACCGTCATATGTTCGACTGGCTGCATTTATTATCTCACTGACGTAAGAACGTTAAATCATAATTAAATTTATACCTAAATACCTAGTACTTGAGGTTCAACTCACAAAAGTACTCGTAAATAATTTTAAAATGATTACCATTGCATGCACAATAGTAGCAATATATACATATCATGCCTGCAGCGATTATTATCATTAGAATAACAAAGACATATAAGGAAAGTTTTGAATTTGAATTTTTAGGGGCATCTTTTATTAATTGGTAACGTTAATTCAAGAACGCAGTTGCTTCTTTGCATATAAATCTGTATCATTCTGAAAAAGAACCATACAGAATTATTGTAAAAACTAGCCGTCCGATTGAGAACTTTCAAAATGACCAAATGTCTATACATAAAACAGAATATCTTCAAAACAATAAAAACCTAAAACTAAACTACTTTAAAAATTTATTACAAGAAAATTTCATCGATCAGTTTCTTGTCAATTAGCCTATGAGGTTTGGGACGGGACTGTTTCCTTTTCCATCGGTAAAGCCTCGCGTTCAATGGGTACAGGGCAGGCGACAACGCGCATCGAACGTTGAACCACCAGTCGCAAGAGGCCACGCCCTGCGAGAACACCGTGCCGTTGGGGCAAAGAAAGGACGCCTGACGACCGTCGATATCACAATAGTGCCACGCTGGAAAGACAAACTTTCATTAACACAAATAATAATATAAAATATAAGGAGTAAGATATGGATAGAAGGGGCGACGTGTCAAAAATCTATCTAGTTTTTCTCTAGTGTGTTATATTTAAGATGAGAAATACAAGAGGATTTTAACCTGGAAGAAATTAATCTGGCGGTCATATGCCTATTACTGAACAACTTATTACAGATTTGAAAACAAATATAGGCTACCATATTTTATAAAATTAAGCCGCAAAGCTGTGAAATGAAACTTCACAGGTAAATCACGAGGATCATCTTTATTATAAATATATTTGTTTGAAAAATAAGTTAAAAGGTAACAAAAAAATATGCTACAAAATGTATTTTATGTGTAATCGAAATTATCCATATTATTTATTACTATATTTTTTTTTAATTAAGCCTAATTATATTAATTATTTGAAAAAAAATATAGCCTTAAAAATATTCACCTAATCACGTTCACGTAGTCTACTTAATTAATCATTGTTAATTATCATTGTTCGATACAATCAATAAAAAATTTATTACTCCTAATTATAAAAAGTAACAAGTAATTAACAAGCGGAAGAAAAATTACGAAATGTAACAATTTACTTTGTTAAATTCTTTATTTCGTTGTATTATGATGAAATACTTCGTCTTTTTTATGAAGCAACACAGTTCTGAATTGAAAAACATTTCAAATTCTTAAAAAGCATTTTCTTTAAACAAATAACAATTTATTATATATATGGAATTACTTCGCCAAATTGAATCTGCATTTAATCTAATCTTAATTCGACGTCTTAGATAAGACGAAGAGAGATAGCGATTGCGTTCCTTTTGTCTTTAAATAAGTTTCAATTGTGACAGGGGACTTATTAGTTTCCCGTGTAAGTTATCATCAGTGGAGTCATAGGTCCAATGCCGGCAAATAAGGCACTCTCTTTACACACTACTCTCTTTTCTTTAAAGAACCTAATAATCGCATTGGAAATAACCACCTCAGCCTATGATCGTCCACTGCTGGACTTAGGTCTCCCCCATTGATCGCGTCGCGCATCGTCGTCGCCACGCTTGGCAGGCGGGTTGGCGATCGCAGTATGATGCATCGTACTAAGAAAAGGACGCTGCTGCTCGTCCTCCGGTTGTATTCAAAGACAAACAGACACAAGACAAAAAGACATGTTCATGCACACAAATGTCTATCCTGGGTGTCGAACCCACGATCTGAGGCGTGAAAGGCCTGCGTAAAATGCCTGTAAATCTTACCACTGACCGCCAACCGGTCGTCGTTGGAAATAACGCTTGAAATAAATTATTCCTGAACTGAATTTGTTAAGAAGCAACTTTATATTCAAAGCCATAATTGATTTATAAAAACGACTAGCAACACAAGCACTATATTCAAATAAGGATTAGTAAAAGCTAATTGTAGCGAAACAATAGAAATAACGAGTACTTTGCATCCTAATTCCTGGTCACGAATAGTCGCGTTTATAAAAAGTTATCAAATATTATACTAAATATTCTCAATAATAGAATAAAGAAGATCAATTTTGTAACCGTACCAACGAAACTGGTTCAAAAGGTTGCAGGATCTCACGAACGTTTGATATTTTTTATTTACTCAACAAATCATCTTCCGGGTCAGTTTTTCTAATTAGTTAACCTTAAATCAATATAAGGTCAAGTTATGAGCATCATCTAACATTACTGAAGGTCAAAATTAATACAATATTATCAATTTTGAACATCATAATCTACAAGCCTATTATTAAAAAAGTGCACTCAATCCTTATGATAAAGTCGGCAGAGTTAAAACAATTAGTGTTATGTCTGGGTGCATTATAGGTGTTAAAATATTAATTTCCGATTAAAATTGATAATATTTCAGAAATAAATTGATCATATCCCGCTATCATAAAACATCCATTCGAATCTAAGGTAGATTAAAAACACATCAACTAATTTTTCCATCAAATTTTAAACTTCTAATCCTTAATGAATTATGAAATTGGGTCTCAATATTGATTTTCAAAGGTTAAATACCATTTACTAAAATTTACACTTCCCTTAAATTGCCCTGTTGGTTTATCAGTTAGGGAATGGATAGATCATCTGACTGTTAAAGAAACTACTATTCAATTATATTCTTGTAAGTGCATACGTTTACGAGCAGCTATGCCTATACAAAGCGCTTCCCTCGCTGTTTGTATTCGTATGCTGTTATATAATAGCATGTATGTATAAATTATGTTTGATGGGCACGCCATCCATCAAACATGATGAATACGTCATCAATCAACTATCAATATTAATTTAAAATGCAAAATCTATCGTCGTTCCACATTAAAATTCCTTCTTCAAATTAAGCTGAAAACTAGAATGTGTGCAATTTACCTATGCCATCATATATGTTTACTTGGTAAACGGTTTAATATACTAGGGGTGATCCAAAAGTAATGATAATCGGTTACTTCAGGTCCGCATAAAAATCCAAAAAAAATATTTTTTGC
>DWLR01000388.1:0-26643 GCA_018246295.1 Papilio alexanor hazarajatica
TCGTGACCTAGAAATATATGTTAAAGAAGATTTGGACACTAATGTTAAGAACGTCGATACAACTATATACACTGAAATTGTTTCTATTTCGAATTCCGGCTCGACATAATTACAATACAATACAAGAATGTTCACATCGTACCATGTAACGTAGATTTGTTATGAAAGTAAAACGAAAATTAAATTGCGAGAAATAGAAATATTATCCCGATGAATGTGTATCGATCTAGTTATTACAAATTAGCAATACGCCCCGGTTTCACTCGATTACACGAAAATAGATACACGAATATAAAACACCTAGGTTACCAATTAAAAGAGGAGCTTTCCATTAGTGATCTTAATTTCCCTTGTTTTTCTCTTCTTCATAGGGTCTGCACAGTCTGTTCTACTCCTCCAGATGTCCTGTTTTCTACTGTAGAAGAGTATGTACCGTATGCATATTGTAATTAGTTTTGACTATAGTTTTTACGGCCAGCCACTTGTCTGATCCTTTCCTTATTAGAGAAGGTTGGGCAGGAGAAGGGTATTAGAATTGGGCTTCCGGCACCTCATTGGTCAGATGAATCGCAGAAAACTTCTACTTCACGCCTGTCTACTGTGAGGTAGTTATTTCAAGGTCTAGCGGGCCATTTGTGCAACAAACTGAATTTTTAAAATCGATTCAGTAGTTTTTGAGTTCGTCCGGAATAAATAAGCAATTAAATCTTTTCTCCATATGATATTAGAGATAGTTCGGACAAAAGAAGTGATTAAGATCTCTCGTACAAGACAGGACAAGCGAAATAATTGAGTCCGAGTCTTTTTAAACAAAAATCAATACTTGTCTATCGCTTTGGGGCACGGAAATTAGTAATTATTTTAGACAAATATTATTCCTAACACGTGTCTTAGTCGTAAAACATTGTTCTACACTCGTACGTCCGATAGTCGCGTAGGAATATGCAGAATAAACACATTCTAAAAATACTTATTGATATTTCGTCTGTTATGAATAGAACATGTACGAAATACGATGTGAAGTTGTAAAAAACAAATGTATTCCAATATTATTGCCAACATATAGTATCCCAGTTGTAACTAGTATCAATGTAATGAATGTCGGTTTTTTTATTTTTCTGTGAAATCAACTGCGCAACGTTTTGACAGTTCGGAGACGGGAAATAGGGTTGTCAGTTATATTATATTAAAATCGAGGGTTGTAATATTTTAAAAACACTTTTGACTGAGACCTGTTAGAGGCCGAATCAGTTGATATTATTTCATCTATAGTATGAATATCCGTAACACGACTTATTGACTGTTAACTCCATGCTTGTCTTAAATCCGTTACATTGTGTACTGCAGCTGCAGTTATAACTTCCATGAGTGTGTTGAGAGATCCTTAGCAATACTTAAGTTTAGGGGGTGGTGGTAGATATGGGGGGTGGTTATGAGAGCAAAGTGAAACATAAAAGTGTACAGTACAAACCCGATTAACCGGGGGGGTTGGGACCGAGAGGTACACGGATAACTGAAACCACGGTTAATCCGAACGACTTTTTATTTGAACTAGTACATAGTAAATTCCAATTTAATCACATGAAGTTAATGAATACATACCAATTAATAATGCTCTCTGGTTTTTGTCAATATTCCATTAATACTTTAGTTTTGTTTTTTAAAATAATTGATAAAAGCGGACGCACGCTTAATCCGCTCCCCGTATAACCCGACCCCGGTTAATCGGTTATACTGTACATATATTTCGTCTTCATGTTTACAAATGGTGAGATTGTCCTACTTTTTAATGAGCATTCGCTTGTTTTTTTTTGTGTTTATTACCGCGGAACTTCGACATTTATGAATCAATTTAATTTGTTTTTATTGGAATCTTGTGAATACCCCTCCCCTTGGGCCTATTTAATTTTAAATTTCAAGGAACCTTGGGTTCCGAAGATACACCGAAAGTTGACCTATTGTTAGATTTAAGACAAGCCATGTTTGGGTTTAATGAGATTGTAACTACCCATACCGTGGCTAAAAATAACAATATAGAATAACATTACACACAAACTAATTAACTAATATCGGCTTACTCACGTTTTAATTGTCCGGTGAGGGCACCGACTAGTTTCGGACCCGTTGCGGGTCCATCCTCAGGGCGAGATTTCAAGGTAACGATAATGTCTCACGAAAGTTTAAACAACATTATACACATTTGTAGTTGGACAGTCCCGCCGATTTATACAATTGCACAAAATCTTAATCTAAATTTACCTAGCTATTATAAAATCGCATATAAACACGTTGTTTGTAACGTGCAGTTTTTGTGTGCGGGCGCATCGTATGGTTGGCAAGTGATACTCGGTCAACATCGGGCAAATATTTTGTTGCGTTTCACTTCCCTTACGAAATCAACCGCGAAGCTACTGTTTGTGTCATAGATTATTCAACGGTTGTATATGTATGATATAACGATATTTGCAGATTTGTGGCTAAAATTACAGTTTGATAATTTGGGCATTCGATTCAAAATTCAAACAATATTATATTGTTTCAGAATTTTTTGGAAAAATTACAAAATATAAACGCAAGATATGCAAGTGTTGTGGGATAGAAAAATTTTGGGATTTTAGAGATTTGTACATTCTACAATTTCGATAAATCTATATCAAAATATATATATTTTTTTCAATTTAGAAACACACTAGAGAACATAAAGTCGTATTAGGAAATATAAACCTATTTTATAATTAGTATTTTTTTATTTACTTTCATTTATAATTGTAAAAGTTCAACAATGAAACTCAAAAAGCAGGGGTAGAGAAAATAAAATGAAGGAAGCATATTTCTTTAAACTAAATTCCCCTGCCTGATACGAAGTCCGGAATAATTTAATCGAAAACGCCTTCATTACATACAATAATTTCAACATTGCGACCCGCGCGTGCTGTAAAGATTGGTTAGTTCCCCTTCTATTTCTGAACAAGAGCATATTGCATTGCACGCGGCACTGAAGGAAACGAAGTAATGTATGCGGCCCTCGCATTGAACTCCTCTGTATACGCACCTTGCCTGTTACTTCCCTATTGCTTTACAGTAAAAGCATTCGACGTTAAAAGGTTTTAAGTGCTTATTTAAGTGTTACACATATAAATATACTCATGTGTTTACATATAGATGTGTAAAAAATAAACAGCCTTCATTTTTTAACAGACCGCAAAAAGGAAGGAGGTTCAAGATTTGTTTGTATTCTTATGTTTGCTACCTCAGACTTTCGTCATCTAAGAACCGATTTCAAAATTATTTATTGTTGGATAGAGAACATTCGCAAGTGGGTGTTAAATTGAATAATTCAATTTGAACTCCTTCCTGTGTTGCGGATGCCCATGGGCATAATAAGTGTGCAAATTTTATTCTAAGACCTTTTTTACAAATTTCCCTAAACATATAAATATTCAAGCCTTTATAATTTTATATGGTAGATGGTTAAGAGAATTTTCAAATATTGAGTTGTTTAATTTTTGATAAACACTAACATTTATTTCTTTCTTTAAAATTAAGGTTATCGTTTAAAACGCGTAGTTTAATTCATAAAAAGATGCACGTGAGATTCTCGCTTCTCAGCCGTCCTATTATTGCGTAATCCATTTTATAATGTTGAATCACGTACAAAATAATTTCTACCTTTTGTAAGTGTACGTACAGTGTATTGCTGAGTCACAGACCGCTCTCAAATATTTTATCGATAGCGGTTCCCCTTGTGCAGTCACATACAAAAGAGTTTTTATCATATATCTTGTATTTTTAATCCATTCAGGATAGGTATATCTTTGAAACAAAGTTAACAATCATTAACCTCATCAATTCTTTAATTTATTTTTATGACAAAAAAACAATAAAATAAAATAATCTTTGAAGTATGTTATAATCTTAGTAAGGTTTATCAAAACAGAAAGTACGACCAAATTAATTACGACATTTTTTATTACACAATAAACATATTTTCTAATAAGCTTAAAATTCAATAGCAGTTGCATAACAGACACATTTCATAGACAAATACACATATAAACTTTAGTATAAATAGTTGAGACTTGTCTACGAGACTGTACAGCCACGGCTGCATTCACTATTATTGTTGTTGAAAGGTTACAACGTGCACTTAATATTAATTGGAAACAATAATCACGTTAAATCATAAAGCGTTGACTTACAAAACGTGTTTTAATAGGAATAGCTAAATTTTATGTAATGTAATAATATAAGCTTTTAATTGGACGTAATATTTATATCATAATTTTGGTAAAAAATATAGAAATATTTGTGTGAACGGGATAGAAGCTAGAGAGGAATAGAATTTGAGAAACTGCAATCTGTTATTTTTGCCTACTATAGGTTCCAAGTATTTGTTGTTCATCAGAAGAGATATTTGTCTCTTGTTTTTAAGTGTAGGCTTTCTATTTTTATTTACAAGCTTTGTGTTTCTGTAATCACGAGACTCAACTTGTAATATACATTTTTAAAAGTATTCAGCGTTCAATCTATCGTATGGATGTGCTTTATCATGTCCAACTACAAATGCAAACATCGTAAAAATCATGCACGCATTAGCAGCTATTTAACAGTCGATTTAAAGACGCTGACACGTCGCGTTGGCATCGTAATAGAGAACCGATTAGTTCTAGTAATTTGATATACTTGCGCGTGTTGATAATAATAGACCATTTACTTTTAGAATGTCATACAGTTGTGCATATTCCATTGTTTTTTTTTTGTATATTTGTAGATAATTACCTATGATTTAAACTACGAACTGCGAATTACGGCTCTTATATTTGACTGTTGTCCTTAAACATTTTTTAGCAAAACATCAATTTTGTCAATTGTCAAAAAATTCAATGTAGGAAAAAGAATGTTTGTTAAATTTGTTAACAGAATTTGTTGGCATTTTTGCCCCCTTTCCTATTCCAATGCCATTCCCCCCCACTCATTCTATTTTTTCTATACCCTGTCCCAAGTTTTTTGCGTCTGTCTATCAAAAATGGCCCTCTGGCCCCTCACTTGTCAGACGAAACGCAGAAAACTTCTACTTTACCCCTGTTTTCTGTGAGGTCGTAGTATTACATCGGTCAAGCCGGCATTATTGGTGCAACAGATGTTATTGTTGCGAGCTCTACCACTGACATATAGACGGACATTTGTGTTGGAATTTTTCAAATCATAACTTTGTTTTAGCAAAGACAAGTTAGCTCAGATATATCGATGTAGAATTGAATATAATTTTAAACATCAAAGGAAAGCTCTAAATCTAGATATGTAAGTTCAAAGAGCATTAAGAGCGTGTCGCAAGAGCGCGGGATCGGCTTCGCCTGACAATGCATACCGGCTACACTTTCGAGTTACATCAGAGACGGCGCTGATGGATTTATGCCACTTTGGTTCAGATTTAGTGCGACAGATTAGTTATTAAAGACTAGTTTTGTTTGCATGTACAGTTTAAACAATCCTTTGAAGATACAAATTGCATGCCAGTATCTGTATATTGAGGATAGAGAAGGAACTTTATGTAATACTAAGCGATGTTACGAGCTTATTGGGTTTATTTTTTGTAATTAATTTATTGGTGTTATCGTAAATCGAACTCAATATACTGAGTTATCATCGTTGTTTTTTGATATTATACTTAAAATACTCATTGATGTTGTCGTCAACATTTCCGGCTTATCGGATAAAACAGCACAACGAAGGAATGCCTTACTGACTTTGGACAACATATCTGACAGTTGTTGTGATAACACCTCTTCCAGAGATGGTTATATTTAGTGAATATTATAAAAGTAGTCTTGTGTAGTGTGTACAGTATTATAAGAAAAGATTATTGTGCTACAATCAATGAAAGGTATCCTTAAAATCAATATGGAGTAAAAAAATAACAAAAGATATACATATAAACACATATTTCTGTGAGAATAATCATGCTTTGTATTCACACAGGATTGTATTATACAAGTAACCATATAAAAAGACCGGTTTTGATAAGATCATTTGAATTCATTGCAATTACGATTTAACGTTCACCAAAAACATCTACATTTTGTAATTTGAAAGCACGTGAAACGGAACAGGTTTTTGTGTGTGCGTTTTAAAATAATATAACAGGAAGCATTGATATAAACACAATAAAGTTGCCATTACGTATTATAAGGAACAAGAAATGGCTAATGGTAATATCCAGAGACGTTTATCGCTTCCAGTAAAACGTAATATCTGTGTTAGTGATCGTCAATATTATTAACAACTTATACAATGTAGATTACGTGACATTAAATTTAAAGCGCTAATAGCTTAATGGTTTAGGGTACAAACTACCGATCATTAGGTCGTGGGTTCGAATTCCGTCATTCAACTATTGCCGCTTACCATATCAGAAAAACGGTAAAAAAAATGTAAGTTACATTTAATTCTCCTTAGTCACACCTCTTCTGTTCTGTTTGAATTCCTTTAATCGAAAATGTCGTATAAACCAAAAGCTCGAAAATATATCGTCCATATTTAAGACATACTTAATGTGGTAAATGCAGAGTGATACACAAGTAGGAGTAGACCTGAAAATGGATGAATTGCGTCATAAATGAAGGAGTGTGGACGTGTTGTGCCGACCCCCTCTTTCAGTGGGCATAGGGCAGGAGAATTAATGTAGTTAGCGACAAACCGACTTAATGAAGGCGATATAAAGAAACTTTCGAGCAGAACAGATTTTCGAATTCGTAATCTCAGGATCATGGTCGTAACATTTTTTTAATTACTCTTACAATCAGTACAGTGCTGCGGTTTACAATGGCGGTAGTGGTCATCTTAGCGGCGTGAAATATCAAACCCGGGTCAATAACGGACACCGCCGCTGGCGACAACGGCGTCTATACAATGACATTCGTGCTGTCCTAAATATACATCTATTGAGATAACATCGCTAGAAAGACCTCAGAGAGAAAATGTGCAATTTAATTTACAATACACAACAAATGCTGACCTAATGCCATACTAAAGAAATATATAGATGCGTAGATGTATCAATGTAGAAGTGAGAGATGTGTCAGGGTAGGGCCAAGGGGATATCTGTAACCTCTGCCAACCCCTTGTTTAATTTATTTCTAGACCATCTAATCCTGTAGGGATATTTAAAAGGTATTTTGATTATAAAGTTTACAGGTTCTGTAAAATATAATCTCTGAACATCCCATTGGGCTCTTAATTATTTTGCGAGCCAATTTCTTTACACTTAACTGCATATTGCTTTTTAAAATATATTTAATTAGGGTCAAATGAGTGGGTCACTCGATGTTAAATCATCCCCACCTGCTACGCATAGTCGTCAGACCGATATACAGTGGTAGAGTCCGCAACAATAACATCTGTTGCACGAACGGCCCGCTCGACCGGTGAAATACCACGACCTCACAGAAGACAGGCGTGAAGTAGAAGTTTTCTGCGTTTCGTCTGAGGAGTGAGGTGCCGGAGGCCTTATTTTAGTCCTCTTACCTTTCCCACCCTTTTCTAATAAGGAAAGAATGGGAAGGGAAGGAGGATTCGACGATCAAGGGGATAGGTAGGAGAAGGTAATGTTCGTTTTTCTATCTATCCCCTTCTCTGTCTGAAGTTAAGACATAGCCATAGACATCTGCAACTCGCAAATGCTTGTTGCAGATGTCTATGGGTAGCGGTCACTTAGGCGACCGCTTACTCGTTTGCCACCTTCTTGTATAAAAAAATACACCAATAGTAAAATGAAAAATGAAATCTGTCCCAATGCAGAACCTTGAATACGCTTTTACGAATTGCATTTTGAAGTCGAATCAAGAAAAAAACGCGTTTTAGAGCAAGGCGAGGATTTGCATATATATTGTTGTAACAGACGTGATTTTATTACAAAAGCATTGTTTTTTTTTTTATTATTGCACGAGTCAAATGAATATATTGAACAGGCCACATACAGCCCTGTTTCCCCGATGTTTATTATTTTTGTTAAGAAATGCAACAGTTAAAAGACCATAGTAGGGATTTATGCCGAACACCATATGGTCTTAAAGGCCAAGGAGATTGTAAGGCCGCTACGAGTTAGAACGTTATTTATGCATGTATTCTTTTCTTAATTTTAATAGTTGTCCATAACCGTATACAAACGTAATTAAATGAAGCGTGATGTAATATATCGAATCGATTAGATTTAGTATCGAATTATCGATTCTCGAATCGTTCGGATACGTTTCTTGTTTTCACGATTGTGTGTAATTTAGTTTTCCGACAAAAGACGTGTGGAATCATCAGTAACATTATTAGTAATTTTAAAAGAACATTAAGTTTTTGTGTTCGAAAACTTCAACAAAAAAATCTTGCTAAAACAAAAAATGCTATTATCTTATAATGTTGGTAAAGTATTTTGGTCTTATTAAAACAAAGATAAGATCCTAAAAGTTTATTAGTTGTTAAAGAAATGATAAGAGAGAAGTATAACTTGACTCTATACTATCATTGTGACCAGTATTGCGAAAATATGTTTCTTGACTTGGGTGATGAACTCAAATATGAAATTTGTAAGAATACTAACGCCATCTATTGGAATAAAAATAAAACTGTTACTCATTGGCACGAACTCGAAAAAATTACCTCATCAAAGAGTAGTTACATCTTTTAAATAAAACGTGCGGAAATATTAAATGAACATAAACGAACCAGTTACCTAACAAAGCATCGTGACCCTTTCATTTAGATATAATGTTCAGTCCGCTCCAATTCAGTAGCTAAAAAACATTTATATCAATTGTAGCTTATTACGATGTTACAAGTTGTAATATAGAAAGTACCCGACAAGGATCAAACTGGTAACACCAATTCAGATGTCGACGACCTTAAACCAACCAGTTGATATAAATTGTCATGATGTAAGTAAGGTTATGGTCGTTTTGTTAAATGTGAGACGAAAACTGCGAGTAGTGAATAAAATACGCTCTGAAAACAAGCTGCAAGACTAGCTACAATTAAACTCGTTAAATAAAGAGCTGTGGACTCTTCTTTTAAGTTTCAAATTGTCTCAATATTTTGACAGCTGTCAGTTATGTAACTAGGGATGTAAACGACAATCGGGATCCAGAACCGTTTAACACGATTGATCAATTCAAAATGTTGTGACTTTATCATTTGTTTTCAAGAAAATTACTTTCACGTTCGAAGGGCGTTTATGAATCATACATATAATATTTGCCTATACATCAAAATTCCCATTCATACAGATTTTTTTAACCAATTTACAAAATTTGTTTCGTGGTGTAATGAAATTTTTGGTTAAAAATTTATTCGAAATGATGATTTAGTATACCATTATTGTTGTTTTGTTACAGGTATATTTTTATCTTCCTTTAGACTAATTTAATCTGTTATACTCTGCGTCATACTTTGTGGCGAGTGGCGGCTTTTTAATTCTAGAATATATAACTAGTGGAAAATAGATTAGATAGTAAATAATCAGTGCTATTTATCAAGTCTATTACAAGTTACTTTTCAATTAACGTACAAATGAGAAATATTGTGAGAATATGTTTCTTGATAATTCTAATTGAGGCTTTATGATATGAAACTTTTGCGGCGAAGTTCTATTCTAGTAGATAAGTGATGAAATTTATGCAATTCGGTTTAAATGCTAAGTGTTTGCCATTTAGCACTCCAAAGTGGGATCTATTTCTATTTTGAGGAGATTTATCAAATTCACAACTGTGACTGAAATTCACAGAAATAGACGTTATCTTTGGAAACCTTTGAAGAACATGGGGCATAATATTTTAAGTGAATAAATGTAGCGTTAAATTAATCCATCAATTGAACAATCAAATGATCAATTTGAATAAATAAAATTATTAAAGTTGTTTAATTTAAATACAGGTGGCGTTATTCTTAAAAGTTCTTAAATTTTAATCTAAGTGGCGATAACTATTAGTCTGTAAATGAAATTATGCTTTTTCTTTACCCTTTGTTTTAAAATTTGCAAAATGAAGACTTTCTGAAAATTCAAATTTTCAAGACATTTAAACTTGACTTGTTTGGTTAGAATCACATTGAAAGATTCCGTTACATTGTTTGCCTGAAGCTAAAACACATACACACGTACAGACCAAATTAACAAAACCATGTTAAAAATGATCTCTTGATCCATTTTATAAAACTTTAGTAAAACAAAAACATTTCAAAAATTTCAAAAAAATCCTTTAAAAAATTCAAAACTTAGCCTGCAAAGCACGAGAATATTGAACAAGCATTTAACAGCTTCAGTAACACCAGGTCAATGCAAATTTAGGCCTTCTGTGACGAGCTTTCAAAGCTTTGTGGACAGCTGCCAGATGTGGTAATGCTCTAGATAGCTGATTTGGCGCCAAACGTGACAGTTGCGCAAGATGGCGGCGTACGAAACAATGCACCGGTAACCGGCCATCTGAGTTAGCCTCGGACGTGCACAACAATAGAATGAGACATTAAAATTTTTATGTGCACTTTGTGTAGATCGCCCGTCATTTTGATTTATCGATAAGAGTTAATGATAATATCATAAAGTTTAGCTACACTTATTTTTTTCTACTATTCGACCATAGAGCATAGAGTAACTATAAATTTGACATTTTTAGAAGCGCCAAACATCATGTCATTAACGTAGTCATTGTTATGAAATAAATGCCACACGACATGTCTTAAATCACCTTTGTTACTTCTAAATAAACTAGCATTCTAATAGTTAATAAATCGATTTCTTAATTTAAGCATTTAATTCCTTCTTCATTTAACAAATCATTCCTCTTTGAAAGTTAAATTATTTTAACAACAGTTCTTGTCTTAGTAGTGGAAATAAAAAATATGTTATTATGCTAATTTTGCTCAAACATTATAATTTTCGGTATGTGTAATTTCACAAAAACAAGCAAGAACAACATCGACAAATATAAGGTAACCATTAGCTTAAGATCAAGCTCACAAATGGGAATGGAATCCGCGATTGTCAGCTTAGAAAGTAGACACTAATGCTGCTGGGTAATCAAGTTTTTCTATCAATGTTCAGTGATGTCTATTTACCTAGCGGATCACTATATATTATACCAGCAATCCACCCTGATTAGGATTAGATAGACAAATAAAAAGATGCCTTTGTTACTCGTTGATAGAAAAGCTTTCTATTAGAGAAAGATTTTTTAAACCGATTAAGTTAAGACGCAGTTTTTAGGTTTGTCTGGTACAAACCAACAATCAAATCCTCTTTGTAATATTTAAAAAAAAACCAAGCACCCCTCTCCAAGTCTGTATGAGCGTGATGAACTAAAAGACAGCTCAACAGATTCTCTTATGATTTTCAAAAATCTACGCTTAAGGTAGGTTAAGGTATATAATTAATTGTTCTGTCGAAATTTACTGATACATTACAGTATATATTCGCCGAACACTTGACAAAGAAATGTCTTCCCGCGAAGCCGTACAAAATGACATCGCAAAGGTTTAAATGATCTTTAGGTCGAATGGATTATATAAAATAGATTAGATGATAGGGATTAATATATGACGTTTAAACATATATATACACACATATTAGTACTGCAATAATATAAAAGCTAGACATATTTTGAGACATTTCAATAATTAACATAAAAGTAAATTCACTCATTGTTGTGCTAAACAAAAGTGAAAAAGCCCCTTGGAATGTGAATGGTGTTCATTGAAAAGATAACGTCTGCACACAGTTTCGATTCAATGAAATTATGATGAATGTGTCGGGGCCGGCGCATTTCCTGTCACCGGCACGAACGTGTCGCGATCTCACACACTGCCGTCTAGTAGTTGAAAGAGGATTAAAATAGCAGATATACGCATATTGTTGACAATATAGTACATACATAACACTCACGCACATAGTTCAGAGGGGGAGGGAGAGATAACGGATTTCCATTTAGCGCGATTCTGGCACTCCTCTGTTGCTTCATCTAGATTCAAACATCTAAGCATATTCGTCGGTTATGGGTTCTCCTTATATTGTCTTTCATTTGGATGTCACTAATTTTTATTTTTTTTATTTATTCATTTATTTATTTACTTCAGATATTACATCCATATTACTTCTACAATTTATTTTAATTTTACATAATTTTTACTTAATTATTTTATATTAACATGGGCGTCGACCCAATGTTGGAACAATGGACTATCCATACGACTCGCACCCGTCCCACGAGGGATGCTGTGCGTTTGCGTCTGACCGATATATTTTTTCTGGAGTGTCTCCTACCACTTCTTACACTAACTTATGCAACATATATTTATATTGTCACTCTCTTTTCAGTCATTATTTTTAACATCTCCGCACCACCGAAGTATATTTTCAAACCCTAGTTACAATTTGTTAATACTTGAATGACTTAGGCTTTATAAAATGGTTACAAGTATCAATAATAAAACTGAAGGCAATAAGCCCTGACCTGAGGACATACTAAAGCCTGTATACTGGTTTTATTACGCAATAAAATATGACCCAGCCGTATAAATCGTATCTTTATTACACGAACTTGTATGTTATTGTAACTATTTGATTTGAAAACTCTTTTTCACCAATTTTATATTTTAAATCGCAATTGAAAAAATAAGTATAAATTTCTTCTAGCGAAAATTCGTAGGTCCATCTTTGATCAGAATATTCACTTACATATTATAATATTCATATACACACATTTGTGACTTAGAAGGTGGGTCATGTTTTTATGGGCATGTATGTATGTATGTCTGTTCCATTGTAACCTTCCATTGTAGCCTAAACGGCATGACCGATTTTGAGAAGCTCCTCACTCTTTACTCATTAGAATTATATTCTTCCCCAAAATATAATATACACAGCCGGAGGGTTTATTGTTTTCTTTTTCTAATTTACCATATTACATTTCTTGTTTTAATTTATTACTTGTCTACATCGGTATTTCTTGCATAGCAACAATCATATTACCCCACGCTTACTACGTCATCGAACGTGTGACATTCAAGCAAGCTACGAACATCACTGAACTTTAAAGGTCAAATTATTCATCATTAATGACGATGACTGGTTTTTAAGTAATGATAAAAGATTTTTAACTCATCGCTGAACAAAACTAGATTAGCTAAAAAACCGTATCACATCAATCACTCATATATCATACAAAAAGATCTCCTTGTATTGATAATTGATATGTCACCCTCGCAAATTTTTGCGACAAAATTATGCATGCAATGCATCATAGTCGGTTCTATACTTTAGGTGAACAAACGTAAGGAACAAAGTTACTTTCGCTTTTGTAATATTAGACAACGAGACGAGTCGAGCGAAACTTAATTTCTAAGCACCGTAAAATATGAAATGCTTACTTACAAGTTTTTGAAACATAAAAAATGCCGTTAAAAGAATCTTGTTTGCCCTTGCAATGTTCCTCAAATGAAGAATGAAAGTAGTTTTTTGGGAATAAAGCTTTTGGGAGTCAATAAATATTTAATACTCGCTTGTCCTGTTGTTTCGTTCAATTTCATTGTTCTAAAGCATCTCAACTGTTTTTGTTTGGAACCCCTGCAGCGGTCGATCGGTGCGCATTAGTTAGAAATTTTGGTCGGCAACTTTAATGTTTTGGATGAAAATTATACTTATAAAACTATTTAGTTTTTTCGTGACAATAAAACTAAAGCTTTCACGATGTAATAGTCATTTTCATCTATAAAGTTGTACTAAATAAAGTACATTCAGAAGTGTTGACCCAATAAATAGAGAACTAGATTACCCTACAATTGTTTTATGCAATTGTACCTTA
This sequence comes from Papilio alexanor hazarajatica, assembly GCA_018246295.1. Taxonomy (NCBI): domain Eukaryota; kingdom Metazoa; phylum Arthropoda; class Insecta; order Lepidoptera; family Papilionidae; genus Papilio; species Papilio alexanor. Next base: position 13,839 of record DWLR01000388.1, read on the forward strand.
AGGGGCGTTTCTACTGAAGCGAAGCGTAGCCGAATTATCAACTCACTCGAATTCCACAGCTCGTCTCCGCTTCGGACTGAAACAAAAACAAATATGTCTTTTAGTACACAATAAATTGAAGAGACATAGAGAGCGTTGAATTTAGGATCTATCTCAGGAAAGGCGCACCTCAAAAAAGTAAGACTAAAGCAAAGCCGGAAAGGCATGAGTACTACTAGTTAAAACTAAAAAGAAGTTAATCGTATTGTATTAGTTATTCTGTCGGTTTGTATCGAGTGTATATGCCGCTCTCTCATACTCAATATGCTTGCATTATATCTCTTTTCTCTCTCGCGTAACGAAATATACCTCAGTCGTGTCGTCAAAATATACACTACCTAGTTATAATAATGTTATGCCACTGATGCAGTGTCATAATAGTTAAATGACCTCATACGAATAACATATAATTATATCCACTAAATAAATGTAAATGTCATAAAAATAAATGTTCCGTTTATTCAGTGCAGCATTAATTAATTTGTCGTGACGTAGACTGTAACTTAATATTACAATATTAGCAGGCGTATTTTCAACTTGAAACCATAGTCGGCAATACAAGTTAAAGTGTACTTGGTTGTAATAAGATTGAATTTTGTAAGTAAAGGAATCCCACAGTGTACAGTCATCGTCAAAATTACTTTAGTTTTATTCATCATAAGGTATTGAGTTGCACAGTAAACTACGCGTGGTTCTTGGGACAATTGTGGTTTTGATTATCATTCCTGTTGTAAAACGCCGACGCACTTATATTATTTCGAAGGAGCGGATGTAATGAAATACGGGCAAAAAAGCGGCGGTAATAAAGTATATCCGAATAATGGAGTAGGCGAAAGGATCCGTATAATCCGAAAAAAAAAAAAAATAATTTTCCAATTCTTGTGTATTATAACTTTTGTCGCTAACTGTACTTGAATTGCATACAGCCTTTCTAAAGCAAGACGTGCAGTGATAAGACAGATCAGCAGTTTGGCCGCGCGAGTACATTCGCCGATACAATTTCGTAACTCAGCCACACAACAGACGGGTCATATTTTGAGGACAACAAATTAGAGTGGTCGAATAAAAATTGTGTTGCAATCGTTTATTTGTTAAAGAGCATTACTCAACATTTTCGATTTTTGCAGTTTTATGCAAAGTTAAATATGTTTTTATGTTGCTTGGGTTATTTTAATAGTATAGTATGTGGCAATAGTAGAACGGATGGCTGATGGGGCCGAAAAGTCCTGGAATAGCGGCCACGTACAGGTGACGCAGCGTAAGTAGGCCCCCCACAAGATGGACCGACGATATAGTCAAGGTTGCGGGTGTCAACTGGATAAGGGCGGCGGTGGACCGATCTTTGTGGCAATCAATTGGGGCTGGCCTGAATAAGATGGCAAAAAAGGGGAAAAGGGATATTAGGGAAAACACAAAGTAGCTAAAATTTAAATTTTTGCGTCAATATAATGACATGCGACAGACGATTTCGCAATATTTATGTAATAATTCTGTCATAGTTTCATCCTCTTCTGAGCTATTTAAAGGAAAGGATAAATGTATTTATTGCACTTTAGGGTTGAATTTGGTAAAAATAATTTATCAGTACTCACTCACATTAGAAAAGGGATCCTACTATGAAATTTCACGTTCCCAAGTCTTGGCTTTGCAATGAAGAATGAATGAACTCAGTCGAGTTTTTCTTTTATATAAATATATTTATAGGACTAAAATTTATAAATAAGGTCAATGTAAGATTTTACAACGCATCTTAGGCACAAAGACTTCTTGCAATTCCATCTCAAACAGACTGATAACGTCAAACATGTTTGTTTGCGAAAAGTCTATTTACATGTCGACTTTTAAGACTATGATATCACTATCCTCAATAACAAATGTAACTTTATTGTTATGCACTATCTACTATCCGACTTCAATTTATCCTGATGCGGGAAAATTTGCAATTATCTTTGCATTTAATATGTAAACAGAAAAAAAAAACAGTTTTGAGAGCATGGATGCGTACGAGTTATTAATTTGAGGATAGTTAATTATTCTATAAAAGGAAAATGTATCTATATGTAAATGTGTTACAAATAATTCTACCCTTCTACAAAAGAAATTCAATAAATAACGAACAAATTTTGACCATTTCGAAAATCAGCGACTTTTACTAACATAAGTAGGATTATTTGATCATAAAACTTATAACATAATATAAAAAAGTATGGGATAAAACACCACAAACACCAAGCCTAAATCTACGCTGGCATATATAATTATGAATTATAATAGTACAATCTGTAATTTCCAGTACATTCTTATCAAAGAAATATCGAAATCGGGTATTATCTTATCCTAAACGTTTGGGTTGATTACGTGCATTATTTTTAGGAAAACACCATTCTCAATACTTACTAATTAAACGTAAAAACGTTGCCTATGCAAATATTAAATTGGACTTAGCTTTTTGCTCCCCTCCCAACCCCTCCAAAAATTATCAGAATACTTCCATGACAAAATTTTACGTAAACGTAAATCGATTATTATTCTAATTTTTTTTCCAGAATTACACTCTACCTTGTTCTGAAACTATATAAAATATTGATTGATTAATATTTTGAGTAATATTAAGAACAATACAATGCAGACGAGAATTTCTGAACTTATAAATATTATCAAAAGTTTTACGCAGAAGTTATGAATTTACCTTTTGTACGATCCCGAAATAACTTTATAGCTTTATTTGTCCTCTTACTTATTTCCAACTCTCTATCTAGTTGTAATTGATGGAGGGTTTTGGACAAATCAAAGTCGCCCATGAAATAATGAAATATTTATAAAGGCAAAAGAGATTTTAAGAGAGATTATACGTGGTTGTAAAAAGAACAACGCTAATCCCATATCAAAACGGCTTTGTTGTTTCAAATAAGTGCTTTGACACGTCTCTACAAATATATTTTACAGTGCACTTGGAGGTCGGTTTTCGTCGCTGATAAAAATAATCCGCTAATTTAGTTTTGGCTTACGTTTTACTGAATACATGTAGATATAAATTGTTTATTACATTTTATGTGCATACATAACACACATATCTTAGAATGGATTTTACAGTGTAGATTAATAAATGTATATGGTTTTTTTTCGGGCTCCTTTCCTATCCTTATTTAAGGTAATCAATGTCTTGTTCTTCTTCTGACTTTACAAATGACAGTTCAGTAGAGAATCGCATTAAATAACAAGCTGTGGATTTTGTTATAAATAAAAATGGAATAGGATATGACGGTACAACTTTAGTTTTTTTCGTATGTCTAAACTGTCTAAAAATATGCTTCACAATAAGTTTTTTGTTTATTGGTTTATTTAATGACGAGTTAACTTTATGAGCAGTTGTATTTAAATTAATAAACAATATAATAATTTTTAACTCATTAACTAAATCTATTTAAATTTTATGATTAAAAATTTTCCACAATTGGCGAATATTTAATACTACTAATTTATCCTGAACAGAATATATTCCACCACAATTAATGATGAATATGTATTCAAACGTTTTCGAACAACTTTTCCGAGAGTCTAATGAGAGCGCATTGTCTATGGTCGATGTAGGATTTAGCCAATTTAGCGTCTTGCGAAGGGAACGGGCGCGGGATGCGGGGTGCGCGGACGTCCGCCATTTGCTACCGCCAACCAGCGGACCGGTCGCCTTATAAAAAAAACCCGTCGCCGAGTGCAACTGCACACTATTTCTGAACGCATTGAACGTCTCACGGCCACATTTGAAATGCGTTTGATGCTAATATTTCTTGAAAATGTTGTTGAGTGGAATTTTTTTATTTCATTTAGCTTTTGCTAACCACTGTTTATGTGGGAGCCACGGTTGTCAGAAGCAAATAAATAATAAAATATAAATTCCTTTAATTATGATCTCTGAAATATTATACTAGCGGGAGAATCCGTGCTGCATGCCATTGTAGAATGGCCAATATAATAATAGTACAACAAACTGTGGAATACAAATAGGAGAGGATATTAAATTAGAAAATATAAGTACTATAATAAATAATAAAGAAATAAGAAGTAAATTCGTAAAATGTTCTAAATACGTAGCAAAAAGTGTTATAAACAAGAGATATCAATTCGAATACTGTCGATAAAAATGTATTATCAAGTAGTTATATTTTTGTAGATAATTTTAAGATTTTTAAAGATTTATTATTATAACTGGTCCTATTGCAATAGATTTAAGTTTTATAAAATTTTGTTATTTGTATTTACCATATGTTATTTATCGCCAGGGGGAGCAGCAGGGCACCATAGCGCCGCCCCAAAAAAAAATTTACACTATTTCAAATTAAAATACTATAATTTTAATTAAAATAACGACGTAGAGTACCTTCACAGAGATAATTCCCTTACCTCATTTCAAATCTTATGAATGCGTACAAGCATTAAATAGGTACAGTCAACGCCAAAAATATTAACTAAAGAGAACTACAAAAAAAAAATACCAAATCTACTGTACAAAATTTTACATAAATAGTTATAGTAAATAAAACTTAAGTTCCATGCCTAACTTCTGAGTAATCACTGCCTTATTAATCAAGAAAAAAAAATGTCCATTGAACCAACATTACTTTTTATTGTTTTATTTCTTCCTGTAAAGTAAAAAAGTGTTATCAATTATAAGTACCTAGAATATATGGCAAAAGGGGGAATTAATAAAATTAATACAAAGCCACATTGTCTACTAAGATTAAATGTGAATATAATTTACAATATTAATATTTATATCGATAATATAATAACATCATAAACTATGCCGCCATATAGTACATAAAGCGTACATTTGTTTATCATTGATAAACTGATAATTATAGATTAAACATGTAAACGAAAGCAAATGTTTTTGAATTTAATATAATAAATCATAGGTCACTTATTAATTTATATCTTGTAATTCCTTTAATTTCCCATTAAAACCTCTTCAAGATGCATGCTGAACGAACGCGCTCATAGGAGGGACAGAGGTTTCTATGTAATTCCTAAAATTTTAAGTATTTTATATGGATTCACAAAGCGCCATTAGTCTATGGTTACGGACTGCGAAACGGGTGGGTTCAAATCCTCTATTTAACTATTGCAGTGAATTATAGTATCTATGTTCAAGCTAAAGCTTAGATGCAATGATCACGCCGCAGGTCGTGGGTTCGATTCCCACCCAGGGCAAACATTTGTGTGCATGAACATGTCTGTTTGTCTTGTGTCTGGGTGTAATTATCTATATATGTATGTATTTACAAAAAAAAAACTATTAATATATGTAGTATATCAGTTATCTGGTTTCCATAGCACGAGCTCTGCTTAGTTTGGGATCAGATGGCCGTGTGTGAATAATGTCCTAGAATATTATATATAATTAATTTATCCTGAATATAATAAATTCCGTCCCAATTAGTGATGAATATGTATTCCAGCCGTTTTCGAACAACTTTGATCTTGATCACGAGTGCTGTAGTGTTCGAAACGTCGGGGATCAAAATATTAATCAAAATAAATTCGGCATTAATTAGTTCAATTTCAAGGCCGAAGAGTTTGGACGCGCTTCTTAAGATCATTAAGAACTCGAGTTCTTAAGATCATTAAGAACTACGAATCGATTTTAAATAAATATTTTTGCATTTGATAACCCTATTATTACGGAAAGTTAATTATTTAACATCACGCTGCAATCCTTAGGAGCTGCCGATGAACTGCGCGACAGGCAAAACCATGTTACACATTTTGTAAAAAAAAAATACTTTTCTATATATACAAAAGCAACAAAACTATTTTAACAATAACAGCATCAAACATGCATTAATTTAATTGTTTCCAAAGAGGTTTATTTAAAAAAAAAATCTATTCTATAAAATATTCTATTCTACATATTAATTTATTTATGAAAATTTAAATCTGACTGATAAATAATTCTTAATTAAATAAAATACTGAGACAAAAAGGTATCACACTGACATATTAAGTACTATTTATATTTTGATTTATTTAAGTATACTTTAATAAAAATTTGTAATTTTCCAAAACAATAATACTTACGTTATACAAGTTGGTCATTATTATAGCAGCGAATCACAAATCCCAAAATATCATAAACATTTTTAACGCTGTCACTTCACAAAACTCACTTCAAGAAACGTCAGTACTCGACGACAGGTTGTAACAAACAGTCGACTACACACGGCACACGATATCAACGACCACTACGCTCTAATAGGCGTCAGTACTTCACGACAGGTTGTATCCGACAGACGACTTATCGCGACACTGCTGATATCGTGGCCTCATCTGATAGAACAAGGTGTATTTAAAGGTTGTACACACAGCATGCGATGCTATTGAAGGCGAGAAAACGAATGCGATGAAAACAAAATAGACAACCTTCCTTATAGTGAAATGTATTGACTATTAAGTCTATAGTTATTTTTTTATTACTAATTATAGTAAGGTAAGTAACGTTAAACGTTTTTTAACTTCCCTAACTCTTAATGGTTTTATGCTGTAATAAAATATTTTATCAGTGGTATTCCTCGTGTTCAATTTTCCTTAAATTCAGATTTTGTTTTTGGGGCTAAAAATACCCTATGTCCTATTCTGTACCCCAAACGTTGTTACATATGTTAATAATTTCATGACGATCGGTTGAGCAATTAAGACGTGAAATTGTGACGTACTTAAATTCGCGTTACGGAGTTTTTTTTTTCATTTGCTCAATAAATTATGGGGATTTTCGTATGAATTGTGATGTTATTGCTTGTACTGTGTGACTCACCTTTCTATGTGAATATTTCCTGCACCTATTCCCGTTAACTGATTTATCAAGTAACAAGGAATTTAAAGCGATAAGAATGAGTATGAATCGAAAAAGTGTGTCAGGCTCTGGCACACCTTTCAAGTTTTATCCACATCCGTACATTACTTCATTCAGTTATGAATACTTTATTAAAATCCTTTATTTACTTTTTTTCTATTACATACGTGTATGATTAACATTATGGAGAAAAACAAATTAAGGTTTAACCTATACAACAAGACAAAAAAAAAATCTTTTGTTGTAATATATAAATATTACAACAAATTTAAAATTTATATCTTTTGTTGTAATATATAAATATTACAACAAAAGATATAGAAAAGATAAGTTGAAACACCATTACTATTCTTGATTGAATTATTTGATCGCAATGTGCAAGCTTGATACTTTACCTGTTTAATTTGGGCTTTCCTGATTTAAATATGCATCGCCCAGCTACAAATCTGAATTCTCGAATAATCTAACTTGCACTAAATGGCACAAAAAATTACTGTTTGACTATAATGTATTCTTCAGTAAGGAATTTTACAAATATTTATAAAATATTCCACTTCATGCCTCTGTACCGATATAGCTTTTATTTAAAGCAGGAAAACTCATTAAAAATAGCACACACCTCAACAAATATTGTATAATGAACAAATATAAATCAGTGCACGCTTGTACAAAAATGTGCAATAAAGAAAAGTAGATAAATTACAACTATAAAATAAGCCGATAGGCAGTAAACAGTACACGTAACAAATGCAATTACGCGACAAGTATTCTTGTAATGTTCGATAATGCAACAGTATTACCACGAAACTCGTATTTTAGCTCGTAAAACTTCGTAGTATATTTTTGTTCATAAATCGGTGGTCATAGATTGATTAGATTGGTTTTTCTATTTTGGATAGTGAGATGCGTGAAACGGAACGCAATAGACCCCCATAAATCACCGTTTAGCGTCACTTCGTTAATCTTTAGCCCATCACTATGCTCCGACTTGTCTCTGATAAGCGGAAAGGCGCCATAATTATGAAGTTTTACTTCAAATTACAGTTGTCATTGTCATTCAATGTTTTAGTTAATAACATCAAAACTATCAGTCCAAGAAACATTTTTATGTTTTTATGAGCAAGTTTGTTTTGCTCATAAAAACTTTAAAATTACTTTCGATTGAAACGATTGTCTAATCGAGGAAGTTATTCAAATAATATAACGGTTAATTTTCATGTACTTCCAACAAAGGAAGTTTGGATTGTGGTGATATAATATCACGAACCACGTAACAAGTTGCCTTTGGGATGTCAAAGGGGATGTGAAAGGTAGGCGAACGGACTGTAGCGGCGCGGAATGTTTTCTTCTTTCTAGTTAATTATTCATTATCACAGAGCATGCAGCTAGAGAAAACAGTGAATGTTTGTTATGAACGCATCAACATAAAATTAGACGCTTCTTTCACTCATTTCTTCGCCAAAGAAATGTATTTAACATGAACATTGGTTATAATAAGTTACACTTATTCTTTTATAATGCAACTTTTTAAAATTTGGATGATTTATTATCTTTGAACGTTTGTTGTTTTGTACTCTTTATATTTTGAGACGAATAAGTTTATTTACATCCTTGGAACTAGTACAATAATCCCCCCTATAACACGATATATTCTTTCCACGTTATAGGAAAACGCGTTGTATGAGCATTTTATTACGTAACGTACGTAAAACGCGCTCCTATTACCTCTTGTATAACGCGTTATGTACAAATGATTCCAGTAAATTTTTCTCGATAAAGGGGGCTAAAAATATTAAGGAAACCTGTATGAACGAAATATGTGCGTCTTATTTTAAATAAAAAAAACATATACAGAAATATATATGAGGTACGTGTTATACGAGGTTATGTCCCTGCGTAATATGAAAACGCGTTATAAGAGTACCGTGTAGTATTGGATATATAAAAATTTGAATGTGATTAATAAGTACAGTCGTCGCGATATTATAGAACCGTTCGGAATTCTCATAAAATGCCTGAGCCCCGGGATTAAAAGTAAAAAAAAAAAAAAGACAATTGTATGAAATCTATAGGTTTCTAATTTGTTGATTCAAATCTGACTACGTCATACTAACAAATGAACAAACGGTCCTGTTATATTGTAAAGATCTTAACGAGTTAAACATATTTAGAACACATTTTAATTAACAATTATTATTACATGTCAAAAACGATGTCTCTTACTAAAGTTCAGTTACTTTTTTATCCCAAGGTCTTTTCCTATATTTTTATTACTGAATAAATAGAAGTAATCTTAACTGATAAGTGTGGCTATTCTTGATACGCCTTGAACGTTGAATTACCACTCTTAAAGCGTCAGACATTCATACTGGCCAAAAACTTCCGCTTGCTGTTTAGAATTCGTCGCAGTGTCCGACGCATCATATTTGCACACGTAAAAAGATTAAACGCACAGAGATATGCCAGTAGGAACGTAATATGTGGTACATTATTTGAATAAATTGTTTGTTAGGATAAATTTATGCTCGTCTTTCTCCTTAATATCGTGTATTTTTCTCTCTATCGATTTGAGTATCGTCGTATACTAACTGTCGTTTTCAAAATGGCGTCTTTAATTTTGACTGACCATATCACAGCGGGTTCTGTCAATGGATTTACAAAAAGTTTTCATTCCATCAATTTGAATTTAGAACTTGATAATGAAATTCAAACGGACTGGCTTATAGAGTCATCTTTTATTTAAAAATAAGGACAAGAATATGAGAAATTATTAGTTTTAACAGTTGTACACAAAGTTATTTAAATTAAAAATAGATTATGCCAAAGTTTATGATATTTGGACACGTCCTTTTTGTATTTATAATACAAACATTTATCATGTTTAACTTTAAAAAAAAAATTTAAATAATAAGTCATAAGTCATTTTACAGCCACGGTACATCTCATTACAAATCCATTAAATCTAAACAGGCTTGTCTTAAGTCTACCAACATGTCGATCTTCGGTATATCTATAAATTAAATAGAACCCACTTACCAATGTGCCCTTCCTAACAAAAAAAAATCGAAATCGGTTCATAAAATACCTCGGTATTATATAGATACCGAAGTAAATTCTGAGGTATCAAATATGAAAAAATATAAGCCAATTGACAACCTCCTCCATAGTCCTCAGATTCACGCAGTAAACAGGTCAACAGCGTCAGTTTATTCATACCTCGGAACGAATCGACCTTAAAGTATCAAATTGCATTAGACACGTCATTCGATAGCCCCTGGACGCGCCTTCCGTCTCGCGTGATTTGTATATCCCGTTCCAACTACTACTGCCAATGACTGTTAAAGCGAAACAGAGCGTGAATACTCACGCCTGTTATCCATTAAAGAGTAGGCAGCAGAAGTAGTAAATATATTTCCGATTCTATAAACATATAAAGAAATAAAGTTTGTATGTTTATCGTTTATGAGTTCAATAATTGGATTAAAATGAAAATTGAGGACGCCTAATAATGTTTCCTGGCCCCAAAAAATTACGTATTATATACGTATAAAATTGAAAAGTGTTTAAACTTTTAGCATTATGGTTTGATATTATTTTGACTTTTTAGATTTTTTTTTTACTAGACCTATTGCTGAGTTACGGGTACGCATGCAATCCACCTTGTAATAGATAAAATTAAAAGCATATTTAAATTTCTTGCATGGGAATTAAGGATTTCTTTGTGACTGACAATCAGGTTAACATAAGATTGAGTGTTCTTGAGCATTCTGAATTTGACGATTGAGATAAATAGAAAATTAAAAGGTCCAGATGCCCAGCACTGATCAACAGTGGACTCTGAAGCTTTACATGTTCGTTTATATATATTAACGTAGAATAAGTATACTATTTTCTAATTTATTCTATTACATTCAAAGAAGATTGCATTGATTATGCTATTCTATTGGTCATTTGATACTGTCCGCGGTTATAACCGTGTTGCCTCAAGGCAAAGGCGGGCCTTGAGGCGGCCAATATTTATTAAATGACTTATAGGAAATGCAAGTAAATAATCAGATTTATGTTTCTTTCGATAAAATATTATTATTGTGATGTAGGATTTACTTAACATGAGAATTTAGGATACAATGTTTTGCATTTCGTAGTCTAATTAAAATTTCATATAATAGAATTTAATATGACGGAGTGAAAGCGTTCAAGTGTAAATGTTTACAGTGTGGGTCCTGGACGCTATTCGTAGTCAAGCGAATATTTGCGTGATGGTTTTTGACCGATGATCTGATAAACGTTGCGGAAGTCGGGGTGAGAGCGACAAGAGGTATGTCTATATTCCATTGGCTTATAATGATCATGCCAATTATGAGTATAAAAGTTATATTATAAAAAGAATGTGTTGGAAGTTATACTAATTTACAAATAAATATTTACATACTTTGTCTGATCTAGCAGATGGAGTTCGCACGTTGATCCTGAAGGTGTACAGAGAATTTGTAAATATTATGTGGCAGTTATTTGTTTGTTAATATTTTTTTAACTTTGTATTTTATTTATTATTAGTTAAGTTGTGCATATTTGTACAATGGGAGAAGAACAAGATGACTGACATGTTTTTAAAAGTCCCCCAAAAAGAAAAAAGTTTTTTTTTTAATATTCTATAAATACAAATAATTGTTTTTTTTTTAAATCTGAAGTAATTCTGAAATTCTGAATTATGAAGCCAAACGAAAGTGTTAGGCCTCTTAAGAGAGAAATTAGCCGATGTATGTAATACAGTACAGTCATTTCACTAATTTTTGTGTCGTTGTATCAGAAATTTCACTCCTGTCTTTTTTCTCTAAAGTGTCTAAAGACGTGTGACTTCAAAAATATATCTTAAATATGCAGAAGTAAGGTAAATTTATTGGGTCAGCGATATGTATCATCGTATGTCTCAAGGTGATCTTACGCGCAGAAATTAATAAACCATTATTTCAATCTCGCAGGAATAGACACCAGTAGCATTTTGTTTGCTTTGCCTTGAGCTACATTTTAAGTAACTTATATTTTTAACGTTGGTACTAGTTTTTTGACTAGTAAAATAAATGGGGAATGTAATTTTGTTTGATACACCTCACCAATCATCATGCTACCTCGCAAATACATTGTCGGGGGACCAGGAAAGGTACCCTATATGTTTATATAGGAAAAAAAACCATGCGTGCAACGCCGCGGAAAGCACCAAGTCTACCTATAAATAAAAGTACGTAAGACTACTTTACAAATTAGTCTATTTAGTAAAGTTTAACCGTATTGTAACTTATACATCAGTTTAATTTAGTTTCGTATTGTCGACATTTAAATTGCGTTGTTGTATTGTTACATATAACAATTTATTGGCTTAATTCTGTTGTTTACAAATGCATTTGGTGGGCGTTAAGTCACATTCGTGTGGCCTCGAGCTTTCGAGTCGCAACAAAAAAAAAGAAAGGTAAGACACTCGCCGGCCAGTCCACTCCGCCACGTAACTGTCTGAGCAACATCTGTATATAATCTGCATGCATAAATGACATTGTCATTAGCAAATGTCATTTATGACGAACAATAATTTATTAATACTATAATCTTTCAACTTTTTTTAACAAAAACTTCTTTTTAACAAAGACTTCAAATTTATATAATTACATACATAAATTAAGTCATTGATAGTCCCGATACGTCCTCATTAGAACTTGATTAAATCCAAACAGGGCTTGTCTTAAGTCTATCAATATGTCAATTTTTGGTATATCTTCCGAACCCAATGTCCAATGACATCCGAAATTAAATAGGACCCACTTAAATATGTCGCCATTCGATTTAAATAAAAGGTTGTCAAATATCTCCCTTCCGCCTTTTTGTCTTTTGAATTTCGCGGCTATGTACAAAGCGCTACAGAGC
>DWLR01000389.1:0-26611 GCA_018246295.1 Papilio alexanor hazarajatica
TTGTAGCGTGACGCTAATTTGCAGGATCGAGTAAACCAAGGCCGGGAACTGCCGCCGATGGGCACTACAGACGACGGTTTTGTCCTTACAGGTTTGTAAAACGTGTAAGGAAAAGCATAACACACTTATACATAACACTTACCAGCTCCCTACCGAAGTTAAGCCGACTTCTTCTTCGTTGCCGGTCTCGTTAACAGCGTCCTTATCTACCGGTCAAGTGTTGTTGTGTATGGCTATGGTTCACGTAGTAATAAATAATAAAACTTACCCGGCGCGCGCGCTGCTGGACACAGGGAGTCAGTCTTCATTTATCACCGAAAAGCGTAAAGAAAAGCTAAGACTGTCTTCTAACGATACACAATCGGTAAGTGTGCGAGGCATCAATAATGCGAGTTACAATATTTCTCAGAGGTGCAATATCAAGATAAGGTCAAGAGTAACCACAACCCTTTGAGTTCAATGTTAAATGTTTGGTAGTGCCACACATCACAAGTATTTTACCTAACTCCGTTATTGACTATTTGAGATTACCTGATAATGTTGAATTAGTCGATCCCCATTGTCTGTCCCCGTTAGAGGTGCATATACTTTTAGGGATGGATGTGTATTGGGATCTAGTCGGCTCCAACGTTATAAAGTTAGGCATTAATAAACCAGTCCTTCAAGAGTCTAAGCTCGGATGGTTAGTAGGTGGGCCTATTACAGGTCAGTCAACCCCAGAAGTTCACTGTAACTTCTCCCAAGAAATCCAGAATTCGTTAGAGAAATTTTGGAAAATTGATGACCTGTCACATACTAAATCATATTCCCCAGAAGAACAACTCTGTGAAAATCACTTCGTAGAAAATACTGTTCGTTTGTCTAATGGTAGGTTTTCTGTTAAAATGCCTCTAAAGGAAGCACCCGAGAAAGCACTTGGGGCCTCCTATTACATTCCTAAAAAAATGTTTTGAAAATCTAGAAAGAAAGTTCACTAAGTCTACGACACTTAAACAAGATTATAAGAAGTTTATTGACGAATATGGTAGTTTAAGACATATATCCAAAATCAATATGCCCGAATTTGGCTATTATATGCCACATCACGCAGTATTCCGCGAAAAGAGTGAAACGACAAAGCTGCGTGTGGTATTTAATGCATCATCTAAAACAAGATCCGGTAAATCCCTAAATGATATTCTAATGGTCGGTCCAGTAGTACAAAGCGATTTAATTTCAATCTTGCTTCATTTCCGCGTTCATATGTAGGTTCATCCTCACTGGCGATATTGAAAAAATGTATAGAAAAACCGAAATCGATGCATCGCAGCGCCATCTCAGCTCATCTTGTGGCGTGATGAAACTCACCATAAGATTGACGTACTGCAACTCAACACGTTGACGTACTGTACAGCTTCTGCTACATTTCTCAGGGGCTGCATTCTCACACTAGGTGTTTACTTCAATTTGCTCGTGAATGTAAGGATGAGACGATAGCTCGTATAATTGAGAACGATTTCTACCTTCTTTCGTTTTTACTCGTGTGGTGTCGACTTTCAGGGCCATTTATGATTTCTAGCCGCAAGGGAAAGGGTAACCGTATTTCCAGAAGTTATTTATGTCTATTATTTGCCTTTCCACAAAGGCGTTACATTAAGAACTAGTAATCGATTTAAGAACTGAAGCATTTATTTTAACATTGCGACGGTTTGTTTCGAGAAGAGGCAAACCGCATTCAATTTTTTGCGATAATGGTTCCAATTTTAAGGGCGCAAACAATGAACTAAGTAAGATACTCCGGTCCAGTCGCGATTCTATCTATAACTATGCGGCGCACGAAGGCATCAGATTCGTATTAAGTCCCGCCTATACACCTCACTTTGCAGGTATTTGGGAAGCCGGCGTCAAGTCGGCCAAGCATTACTTGCGTCGTGTAGTTGGCAATGCTTCTCTAACGTTTGAAGAGCTGTCTATACTCTTTGCACAAATAGAAGCGATATTGAACTCCCGTCCTTTAACTCCTCTATCCTCTGATCAGAATTACCTCTCCCCGATCACCCCTGGGCACTTCTTGATCAGACGATCGCTTACCTCGGTGCCGTCTCTGCCAATCACAGCGAAGCACCCTAACCAAGTAATTGAGAAGATCCGCCAGCTCTTTTGGGACAGATGGAGGCACGAATTTATAGCTGAGCTCTAACAAAGAACGAAGTGGAAAATGCCGCAGCGACAGCTTCAAGTAGGCGATCTCGTCATCCTTAAGCAGGACAACGTTCCTCCACTTCAGTGGCGCCTAGCTCGAGTCAAAAGACTGTATCCTGGGGCAGATGGTGTGAGTCGCTGACATCTATACCAACAAGGGTGTAATGAAGAGGGCCGTTAATCGATTATGCATTGTACCCGTAAGCGAAGAGGAGTTCCGAGCAGCACCCGTGGGATCACATCCAAAGGCGATATAAAAGAAGTATTGAAAGCAGCGCTTCCAAGGCCCGGGGGATGACTACGCCTGTCTACATTCGTTAATCTTTGACATTTCTTGCGCCTACCGCAACGTAAAAAGTGGCAGTTATTCAAGACCGCACACCCCCACACCAAACACCAGCCGCATGCAGCTACAGCTGCATGCGGCTACAGATCATCAGTTTTACTTAACAGATATCGCAAGACTACAAGATCGCAGGACTATATCCAGAAAATTCTACTAACACGGAATTTAAGGTTTTCATTGAAAGCAAAAACATACAGGAGAGACTGGGAAATAAAAGTCCTATTTACTTAAACCATAAATTTTCGTATATTAAAGTCGTAGTGTCAATAAGGCGTATTAACGCAAAAAAAATGTGATTTTAAAACAGCAAAATACGACTAACAATTTTATAAACAACGTCAACTTCTTTGAAAAATATCAAATGAAGGCTTATATACCAGCAGCTTAAATTGAAAAAATCTCATATAAAGAATTGTTCATAAAATGGACTTTTACTGTTAAGAGATTTATGAAATAAGTTGGTCATGAATTGGTAGGAACACAAAATGATAGCATCACATTTTTGACGAACTCATTATCCGAGAGTGTACAATATGATTTATATTTATACAGAGTTTTTGTACAAATGCTTTAAATGCTTTAAATTTAATCATTCTGCAAAGATATGTAATGGCAAACAGAGTTGCTCTATTTGTTCAGGCGACTATTCTTATAAAGAATGCAATAAACCAGATGAGATTTATTGCATTAATTGCAGTGGACCTCATTTGGCTATTTCTAAAGTATGTCCCATTAAAATGAAGAAAATTTTAGAAAAGGAAAATAAAATTATATATGCAAATATTGTCGTTACAAAAGAGAATACTGAATCCCACCTCTGCCCTTTCGCGCCATCCGTGTAAATAAAAATCTGAATAGTGTAAATAATGTACCCAAACTGTAAATAAATCACACTGGTCCAATCTATACATATAATAATCTGTACATATAATAAAATCGTAATTGATCGGTTTGTGTACATGGAAAATAAATTAGCAAAACTTTTACAGGGGGTATTTACCAATGCTATAGAACTCAAAACAACGATTTTCAAAAATGTTGTCTGTATGTCTGCCTGTTACATTGTTCGCGCTTATCTCAGAAACGGATAAGTTTAACCGATTTGGATGCGGTTTTCACCAATGTGTAGTAATTAACTTCAATCGTTAGATTAAGTTTTTTTTATTTCATCCAAATTGGTGCATAAATAAAATTAACTTTTAAAATTTCTACAATGTTGCTTCGTTAGGTCGTTAGATGACATCAAGTAGTAAAAAATAGGATTTGGTGAATCTAAAATTAATATTCACACCTGTTATCAGGATTTTCAAAATGTATTCTTTTTTACTCCTCAAAAGTAATAAAGTATCCTTGGATAATCTTAATATTTTAAGAAGTCTGTCACATATTGGGTAAAAAAAATCCCGTCTCACTAAAAGTATGTGGCGATTTAAGTAAAATTTTATTACTTTTTTAATCGACTGTATAATAATTAATGCTACATCATAAATAAGGTATGTGGTGTGTTGATAATACATCAATAAGGTGATAAGTAATTATTAGATGAAAAGCAAGTCAGAAAGCCGAAAATTTAATTAATTATAGTGTAAACTTAAATCAATTTATACCCATGTTACTACCGAATTAAACTTTGCAGTCATAGTTATTGTAAAATTTCAGCTGAAATTTAATAAATAACAAAAAGAAGTTAATTTGAAGCCACATTAGGTTATTCTCTTACAGACATTTGGATGCACCTCTTCGATGCCCTATTAAGTTCTCCACATAAATATTAAATGAAGAAATCTGCCTGCTCAAGCATCACTGGTTGCATCTCGCTGCGATATATGTGCGGCGACAGCGCGTGGACAAACCAGAAATCTAAAAAAGCATCACCATGTTGCAGGAAACGCAAGAAACTATTTTAATGACAATAGCATAGATATATAACCTATAGATGAAGTGTTTCATACCAGTTTGACATCTAATCGAGCGTCGATTTCTCGAAACGTCATTAATGTGCGTGACGTAAATGTACACGAGCATAATAGAACATTTTTTCAAATTTGTGAAAATGCAGTATTAGAAAATAAAATATACTAAAATATTTGTTAAAATATTAATTTATTTTATTTGTATTTTGATAATGAAAAAGAAATTAAAACACAAAACATTTAATTTATTAAATTGTGTTTTAAAAATGTCAAGACTAATATACTATAATAAAAAAATAATACATATTGTATTATTTTTTTTAAAGTAAGAAATAAAAAAAATAAGTTTGTAACAAATAAAACATTTCATAAACTTGCAGTCACAACGTCACTCTGCTTCGTGTTTTATTCTTCACGCCTTCCTCCTACAAAAGTAATAGGCAGTTTTAACAAAGTCGCCGCTATAAACAGCGGTCAAATAAGACTGTCAACTTAGCAGCTCGGTTTAGCCCACACACAGTAGCTAAACCGGTGCCCACTAAATTGGTGACCCCGACGAGGAAACAACCGTTATCCCGAAGAGGAAACAACCGCTATCTGACGAGGATATAACCGCAACCCGACGGGGAAATAATTGCTATATTGGAGCCAGGAACAACCTGAGTCGAGAACACCGGAGGAAGAAGTCCAAATCAGAATCACCGAAGAAAGAAACTGCTAAATTTATCGCTGCTGGCTTATAGCCTATCTGTATATGGTAGTCAAGCGAAAAAAAAAACTATGGAATCAGAACCACAGCCGCAATCGCAACAAGAAATCGCTGGAATAGCACTATCATTGCGCATTCCACCGTTTTGGCGAGATAAACCAAGGCTATGGTTTATTACTTTCGAAGCAGCGTCAAGTGAACTCAAGAAGAGCCAGACTCAACTCGCTCAAATGGTCATCGCGAAACTCGATAAACAAGACATAGAACAGATATATGATTTATTATATAAACCACCACTCACCGAGCAATATATAAGTTTAAAAAACAGACTAATCTCAGTATATGAAGAATCCGACAGTCGTCAACTACAAAAATTACTAACACAAATCGAACTAGGAGATCAAAAACCGACACAATTATTGCGCAACATGCGAAGTCTAGCAAGAGACAAAGTTCTCGATTCGACTCTCCGGCTGATGTTTCTCAACCACTTACCGCCACACGTGCAATCCGTTTTAACAGTCAGCGAATCACTTAGCGCGAAAGAATCGCTCGACTAACTCGCGATTTTGGCGGATAAAATGTTAGAAAACACCTCTAATACGCACATTTCAGTCGTCAATACAAACGAAAGGACAAAAACAGAAAATTTACGGATTGTTGAACTGCAGAGCACGTGCAATCGCACCGCATCGCTACGAAAAGGTACGAAAAAAATATGAAAACATGATATGATGACATACAAGTTTGCGGAGATTACAGAAGACTAAATGCAGTCACTACTCCCGACCCTTATCCAGTACCACGCATAAAGGATTTCACCTATCAGTTATCTAATAAGAATATTTTTTTCAACCATTGATCTAAATAGAGCGTACCAACAAATTAGTATACGAGAAGCGGATGTACCTAAAACCGGCATAATTACTCCTATGGGACTCTACGAATTCGTTAAGATGATGCCAGGTCTTTCCGCACGCCGCACAAACGTTCCAACGATTTATCCACGAAGTCCTACAAGGACTAGACTTTGTATTCGTCTTTATCGACGATCTCTTAATCACAAGCCCGGATAAATCAACACACAAACAACATTTAAGAATAGTTTTACGAAGATTGGAAGATAACGGGATTACTATAAACCCATCAAAGTGCATATTTGGACAACCGGAAGTAAAATTTTTGGGTTACTTAGTCAACAGTAAAGGGATCAAACCACCTGCCGAAAAAGTATACTATAGCACGTTCGATCGCGAATTACTCGCTATATACATGGTATCAAACACTTCAGAAAAACTTTCGAAGGACGAAATCTTATAGTTTTTACGGATCTCAAGCCATTAACATACGTCTTACAGAAGCCATTATCGGATTCTGAAACACCACGACGATCACGACAACTCATGTTTATCAGCGAATTTACGACCGATATTCGACATGTCAACGGATCAAACAATATAGTCGCCGACGCACTGAGTCGCATATCCCTTGACAGTATATCGTGTCCTACCGCAATAGATCACGAGAAAATTGCCAAAGCTCAACAGAGAGAACGATGTGACATCGAGCAATTACAAAAACAGAGCAATCTATCAATTAAACAAGTTACTTTACCTTATTCAGAAAAATCTATCTACTGCGAGGCTTCAACTTCTTGCATTCGACCATACCTGCCAGATCAATTCCGACGAGTCGCGTTCGAATACACAATATCAGTCATCCCAGTATTCGAACGACGCGGAAAATGATAACTGAAAAATTTTTTTGGCCGTCTATGAATAAAGATATTTCAAATTGAGCGAAACATTGTATCCAATGTCAACAATGCAAAGTACAGAGACATACGAAAAACAGCCTATCGCCATTCCAGCCAGCTAATAGATTTCAATACGTCCACATCGACGTTGTCGGACCGCTTCCAACTTCGCCTGAAAGTTACCGTTAACTGGTCACTATGATCGACAGAGCGACTAGATGGCCGGAAGCTATACCTACCAACAACACGTCAGCTGAGGCAATTGCAGAAATTGTATACAAGCATTGGATAATACTTTTTGGTTCGCCGAAGATAATCACAACAGATCAAGGTCGCAATTTTGAAAGTCTCTTGTTCAATATATTACTAAATGTTATGGGCATTCAGAGAACACGTGCAAGTCCGTATCATCCACAGGCAAACGGAATGATAGAACACTGGCACCGCACATTGAAAACAGCGTTAAAAACTCGTTTATCTGCACACACCTTGCTCCGACTCCGGCATAAGCGCGGCAGAGCTTAACTACGGTTCTAACTTACGACTTCCATCCGATTTTTTCACAATATCTACAAAGAACAATGAAATGGATTACAAATATGTCATACAATTACGACAAACTATAAATGCAACGAAACCATTGTCACCTACAGCTGTACACCAAAATAAAAAGCCTATTTTCATACATCAAGATCTTCAAACCTGCAAACAAGTATTTATAAGAAACGATTCAGTTAAGAAACCATTACTGCCTACATAGGAGGGACCGTAAACAGTTTTAGAATGCAACAGTAAAACTTAAAAACTGCAGTTACCTGAGAGGCGTTCAACTGTTATATCTATCAACCGTCTTAAACCGGCATATACCATTACCGAAGAAACAATGGAAAACATACAACACACACCTCTGTAATAGCGGAGAAGCAATATACGCCAGAAGGTAGCACAAACATATCGCCGTGTCCAGTTCAGCCATCCATCCTAAAGACCACGAGACTTGGCCGAACCATCAAGCTGCCGGTACGCTTTCGCTAGGGGAGGAGTCATGTTATTTGAACTTGTTAGTCATTTTCTATGCTTAAATATATATTTTTTACATATTTTCTGATAGCTAACTGAGGTCTGAGCGCCACTCTCATCGGACCAGATAAGTTTGTTGCACTATACATTTGTAATGTTATTCTAGTAAGTCTAATTATTTTAATTTTGTCAATCATATATATGTATGTATAAATAACTGTATATCAAATAAACAAATAAGGGAAACCGTGAACAAATAACTACCAAAGGTAAGGAAGCCGTGATATTTTGTTGGCTAACTAAACAATAATGGTATTATTACGAAAGTAATTAGTGTAGCTGTTCGCACATTGGTATACCTGTTTACGAAGAGCATAGCACAAAAACTAACCCTCAGAAACATATGTGTGTCATCGACCGACCCCTGGCGCCGGCCGAAAATTAATGTCAGTTTGTAGTTAAATTTATTGCCGTAAGAACTAAAACTACTTAAGACAACCTTTTTTGTACACATCGGTCGATACCCCTTCACTAATTTTAAGTATATATTCCGAAGTTTGTAACAAATAAAACATTCCATAAACAGTCAAATAAGAATGTCAGCAGCTCGATTTAGCCCACACACAGTAGCTAAACCGGTGCCCGCTAAATTAGCTTTTTGTTTCGCTCTAAAAGTATATTTTTTTTAGTTTATTAGTAGTAGAAGATTAATAATAAAAGTTGCAATTAATAAAATTTGTTTTATTTTGACGTCAAATTATTTTCCATCTAATAATACTTTCAATTTTAAAAAAGAAAGCATAGACAATAGCAAACTGGCAGCCTGCTTATTTATGTTGATAGCTATAAAAGCATGTTCGTCATATTGGTAGCACTGAAAATGTCCGACATTTTTCTCCGATTTCATTAGCGAAGAGTCCCGACTCTTGTATTATATGCTCCTTGATCATATTTAACCACAAACAAAATCAAATATCTGCTGCCAATCCTAAATTCTAATTTACGTATTATTTATATTTATTTATTTTTTATATAAAATTCCTGAGGAGGATTGGCGTTGGGCAGGCGGCCGGCCGTAAAAATTATAGCCAAAACCAATCACAGTATGGAGTGGACTACAGTAGAGTCCAGGATATATGGAAGAGTAGTACATACTGTGCCGACCCTAAGCAAGTGGGGAAAGGGCAAGGAGATGATGATATCTATTTAAATTATTAAAACTTTCGTGAGACCTTTAATCTCCTTAACCTTTAATCAACTAATTAAAATAAAATAACGGCTTAACTCACTTGTAGTCCAGTGTATGTACCGATTAGTGAATTACAAGTGAGTTAAGCCGTTATTTTATTTTAATTGGATATCTATTTATTTGTTTATTTATACAGAAATAGTCTAATAAATTATCTGAAGTCATTTAAGCTGTGGCTCGTATCATTTTCCGTACTTTAGTTTCGTGGGTATAGAGAAACAACTCACAATGGTCTTTATTTCATACTTTCGAT
Organism: Papilio alexanor hazarajatica; assembly: GCA_018246295.1. NCBI lineage: Eukaryota > Metazoa > Arthropoda > Insecta > Lepidoptera > Papilionidae > Papilio > Papilio alexanor. The sequence continues at coordinate 9,428 of DWLR01000389.1, forward strand.
ATAAAAGCGGATATAACTGCTATTTTACGTCATTTTAATAGTATGAGTAATTTATTTAACAAAATTAAAATAGTACACATATCTGATGATGAACTGACCCAGTTTCTATAACTTAACAATAAAAATTTCCGAACTTTTAAATACAAGATAACGATAAATAACAGAAACAAAAAGATATATGCAATCTATTCCAGATTATAATATTGGAGAAAAAAGTAGACACATAAAAAGGAAGATATTCATATATTATGGCTCAAAAATCTTAAGTTTTATATAATTTAGATTTATACTAAAGCATCGCATTCTTGTTCCGCACAGCTGTGTAGAAAATCTGAATAACCCACCTTCGGTAGGTGATGGTAATTCAAGACGATTTCTTTACTTTAATTAATTAAATAGCACGGGCTGGCAAAGTGTATTTTTTAATTTACTGTGGGGGGCTCATATTTTCGGATGTAGGTGTATTTTCTCATCGCATCACGGTTAAGTCATTAGCTCGGCCCGAGTATAGAATATCAAACCAATAAACCAATGTATGTACGACTGTAATGATATGACACTCCGAGGAAGTAAAGTGACACCTCACTCTTCAAAATCGGCCTAGCCGTTTACATTTGTCAGTTAAAAATCAACTTTCACGGTTTTATTTTTTCACTCATTTTCCATTATCCATATGAATAATAAAATTGAGCCGTCACGGGACGCCTGGCAGATGTGAAAGATCGAAATTATTTTGTACAAGTAATATGCATAAAATAACAGATTACGACAGAAACTAAATATGGGAAAATTAAAAAATAAAATACAACAATTTTTTTTAGAAAATTATTACTGTTTATGTCATAAACATTTGGTTTACCCTCGGCTATAGATGTTTCTCATAAATAAACAGTACATGACTTTCACAAAAGTAAATTATAACAAGATTGACGAAATAATTTACCTTATGTTAAAAATATTAGCATCTACATTAGTAGTAGTAATCAGTTCTTTATAATATGGTGCTTACACGCACAGACAACGGACAAATAAAATAATTTTCAAGTTTCATGCATTTTTCCACAGTCAGTAATAAACCACTAAACCAAAAAAAATGTGTTAATTGTCAATATGTGTAACAATTAACTGCAATACATTATAGGATCAGATGAATAACTATATTAAATACAATTTGCAAAACGTATTATTTCGAGCGTTCAAGAATTATTTTGTTTTTGGTTCCGTAGTTATAAATTCAATGTGATTGTGGAGTTTTCATGATATTTTAATATGCAACTAAAACTAAAACAATTTTTTCTCTAGACGCCGACTTTTGGTTAGAACACAGCAAGTTTGTCATCAAGGTAAATTCTGTAGTAGTGTTGTTGTTTTAGTATGTCTATACACCTACCTATTAAATAAAGACCTATTTTTTCAAATTTCACGTAAATAAATGAAATGATTTAATTGTTTATATTTAAACACGGAATTACAATAACAAAAAGTAAGAAAGTATACATCAGTTTAAAATTGGACCACCGACCTTCATTGCTTGAATACCGGTCTTGTTAAAGATAACTCAAAAATACTGTTAACACATAAAAATATTTCATTTCATTTTTCTCTTTCTTAATCTTGTAGTGAGCAAACATAAAATAAGAATGAAGTTACTCTCATAAATAAATCAATTTAATTAAATGCTAAAACAGTTCGGTTAATTGTGAATTGTTGTTACTTTTTTCTTTTGAATGGAATATTTACTTTGATCACCATTATGAGAAAGTAAGTATCAATAATAAACTTCTTTACTTAAAATTAAAGGTATGTTTAACAGATCTGCGGAATCGGATATCAATGATCACCCGTAATATTATTATACACCCGTATTATTAATATTCAAACAACATTCTGTGTAAATTGTACAAATTAATAATTGTGTTCTCGCTTCGTATTAGGGAAGTAGGCTTGCTACTGATTTCATCAGTATTTTCGTACACGTTTCGAAACTACGAGTATGTTTTTTTTTAAAGTAAAAAACTGTCTCCCCTTGTCCTCTGAAGGACCACCACTGTCACATTAGCGGTGCGATCCGATTTAGTCGCAGAGGATAGGGGGAGTGGCGCACCGCAATAGCATTTCCTTCTCCGTGACTCCACCTCGTCTGCGCGGAGACGAGAAATCCCCAATCCCCACAGAACACCAGTACATCTCCAATGTGGATTCAGCTGAGTTCACCTCAAGCGGCCACGTCTGGCCGCTCCTGCACCTTGGACCGGCCCTGTGTATGTCTTATTTCACCGTGGGTAACCAGCAAACGGCGGTTCACCCCCACAACCAAGACAAAGCGGGAACCCGGCCTAGCGACCTTCAATTTATTCGAACTTCAAGTTTTACAGAGTTTAATTAGTCGAACGGTGAATTTGCACCTATATGTTTCGCAGGACCTATTCTAGACTATTGGAATAGTGGCACGTCGCTTAAATTAGATACGGAAAGCAGAGTATATGGCGGAAGACATTGGATAAAATCTCTTTCTAGCAGTGAAATGATATAGGCTGGTGATATTAAAACTTTCCAGATGTTAACTCTTATATTGTCATTGAACGATTTAACTTAACAATCAGGTCAATATACTAAAGAAATTTGATAATTACTGGATTATTTATAAATTTTGTAAGAATAATGTCGCAAATATGTAATGATGTTTGTGAGCTAACGTATTTAGTTACTTGTTCTACAATCGTTTTATTACAGTTTCTTAATTGAATCACGGTGAATTCAGAACGGTGAATTGAATTTTACAGCGGTAGAGTAACATCCGCAGTAATAACATCTGTCGCACGAATGGTCCGCTCGACCGGTGAAATACCACGACCTCTCAGAAGACAGGCGTGAAGTAGAACTTTTCTGCGTTTCGTCTGAGGAGTGAGATGCCCGGAGGCCTAATTTTAGTCCTCTTACCTTTCCCACCCTTTTCTAATAAGGAAAGGATGCGAAAGGAAGGAGGGTGACAAAGGGGATAGATAGGAGAAGGTAATGTTCGTTCTTCTATCTATCCCCTTCTCTGTCTATTAAAGGCAACGCGTCTGCAACTCGCAAATGCTTGTTGCAGATGTCTATGGGTAGCGGTCACTTAGGCGACCGCTTGCTCGTTTGCCACTTTTTTGTATAAAAAAAATCTTGTTTATGAAAGAACGCTGGCACAAACAAAATTCTTGTTTTCATATTGAAACATTTTCAACTTCACAATAGAATGAAGTGAGTCATACGTTACGTAATGAGAGATATAATAGTGGTAAATTATGAAATTGCCGTTTTGTACTAATTTTTTTTTGTTGTAACATATATTTATTTTATCAAAGTTTTTACCTGCATTATCTACTACCGTGAAGTGACCACCAAACAGTTCCCATCGCTGTTTTATGGGTAAGCTTCGCTTTAGGGCATTGATGCGGCTTTTGACCTTGAGTCAGTCATGGCGTTTATCGTAAAGAATCGACTTTTAATCACGCGACAATAATCTACCCCAAAATCCCTTCATTTTTGTAGCGGTAATAAAGTACCAACAAGTTTCACCGCGTGCTTCTCTCTGCAGATTAGTTAGATCATGGAGCATCCATTTCTCAAGCTTTTTTTCTTTACCGATTTGATGTAAATGGGCCAGTTGTGGTTATGCTAACATCAAACCATGCCGCTAATCCCTTGGTAGTTTTATACGGATCGACTTCTACCACAGCATTGAATTCATCGTTATTTACTTTAGTGGTTGTATTCCTCGGGGTTTATTCTTTAAGTCGAAGTTTCCACTACGAAAGAAATTAAACCAAAAACATGGTGCATTCATTAGCCGTGTCCTCTGTGTTCTAGTTTTTATCTTGGAATCTCATATCAAGCAGGTTACATTTTAATTCAAAGTAGCCAGCTCGTTAAACCGGAAATTTCATATTAAACCCCTATTATTTTCTTCCATGATTTTTAGTTTTCACAATCTACATTGTAATGCAATATTTTGCACAAGGTGATATTGGCGATTAATACTGTGTTAATTTTAATAATCTGCCAGTCAATAAGTACTAAATAAAAAGGCTTTTCTACTGACAACCTATTAAAGTGATGCCTCACGGGCGGCGCTGCTCCACCGGTTCGCCGATTATGCGCGGCGATATTTCGAATTTGAATTTTTATAGTAAAAGGTTAGGTTATCATTTTAATAGAAAACCTAGGATTATTTTTTAAACAGAAATATGATAAAGAGACTGGGTTTCATGATGACTGCGGTCAACCGGAACAGTGCCTTAAGATTTTTTATGAATAAAGAGTTTTCTTTAATTCCAACTCAATTTAACCTTATTAACGAATGACATTACCGATAAAAGAAAACCAGTTTAATTAAATTAACCCGTTTACAAGAACTGTGTCAGATTTTTCTTTATAATAATTGACACACTGGCAAAAGAAAATCAACTTGACAACAAAAATTTCAACTTAAGAGTTTAATTTGTTGCCCATCATTCTCACCTTTAATACTATGTCATGCCGAGCATTTTTGCCTTAAGATCCTACTTAGTTCTAACAAAAGTTATTTTTATGTAATATTAATGTAATATTCGCATGTTGTTCCATTTTTGTATCATCACAGAGTAACTAGTTTTACACATGGTTCTAGAGAAGTGAGTAAGAAAAAATTGAAATTAATTAATAACAACCTAAACATTTTTTCATGATTTGATGGAAATAAAATGGGCACAACGCAAATCACCTCATTTTACATTACCGCGGTATCATATAGATTGTGAGAGGGTTCTAGATGTTTCTGCAAAGCTTGATCTTTTACTGTGTTGGTCGTCAAAATTTAGTAGTACACTATTGGTAGAAATAGAAAACAGTAGCGCAAATAAAGCGTCTGAATATAATTTTGTTAAGAATAAAAAGTAAAAATAATAGTTGAATGTTTAAACAATATTAATAAATAATTCTTAATGTCGTTTTTAGATTTAAGGTAGTAAATGAATTTTGAGGATGATGTTTATATGTACAGTGTGTATAAACACTACAATGTATTCTAGACTTAAAAAATAACTACGTCGTATGTGGTGTTATTTGCAAGGGTGGAATGTCTAAATAAGTTGTTCCACTGTCGTCATCTCATATACATTTTCAAACCAGTTCCACGGCTCTAGAGCCAGCTCGTCAAACGTTAGTTTCCGTACAAAACTGAGGCGTATCGAAAGGCGAGCGGTATTCTCGATTCAAGTTTAAGTATTGTCACAGCATTCAATATTCCGCAAGCTTTGTGCCCATGTCGCAACGTAGACGACGGACTCAAGAATGGGATGTGCGCGCTTCGACGCTGGCTCGCAATACCCATAACCTGATCAGGAGTATCGTAGAGAACCTTCAAGTGGAACCCAATCCCAGCAAGCCCTTCATCGCTCTTTCCGTTGGTAAGTTTTATTTGTTTTGTAAGCGATTTTTAGCTTGGATTTTTTAAGAAGTGAATAATGACAGGAATTTTTATGAATCATTTTTAAATGTTTCAAAAATTCTACCTATTATGACTGTCACAAAAAATTGCTATAAAATTTTGTTGATAATATATTATTAATAAAACATATTTATCTACGGAAAGTTTTGGTCGACAGTCTGTTGTTTTCATCAATTTTCAAATCCTGTAGATTTTTTTACGCACTAGCTAAATTATAATTCCGTCAATAATGTCTATAAGTTCGTTCTTTTATCAAGAGTTTGCTCGCGGTTACTTTTTTATTTATGAAACAAGATTTTAATTTAAATATGAACTGGTAATTAAGTCAAGGTCAACTGGATTTAGATGTCGCCATATTTTCATAAAAGTAAAAATTCTATATATGTAGTTCAGTATTTCTAATGGTAGCTATAAAAAATAAAGAAAAATTTAAAATAAAATTGTAGATTCAAATTGGAAATCTGGCTACAATTATCATTATCCCATATATACAAATAATATTTGATGTTTTAGAATTAATTATTTTTGCTAACTGGTTACAACTGCACGTTGCATACTTGTTTGTTTTGCGGTCTAAACTTGTTTACTATTGCATAGTAGGTGCCTTTTGCATTAATCGCTTGACTTTCTACTTTACTTTTTATGTTTACATTAAGTCTAGCTTAAGGAAAAACTAATGCTTTAGTAGGTACAATCTTTGATCATCTGTGAATAACTATTCTGATATTTACTAAAAAACAAATAAGTGCTACACAGTATGATTCGCATATGAATCATCCTAAGCATATGTTCTCTTCAGATATAACTTCCTTAACTTTTTCATTTATATTAATTATTTATTAAAATTAAAAATAAATAACAAGAAAATAACAAAAAAAATAACACATAATTAAAAATAAATAACAAAAAAAAAGTTGTGTACATGTTCTAAGAAAGTTAGTAAGATTTTAGAATTTAGTGTTTATTTTAGAAATTCTTTTATTTATAGATAAATATTCAATATTTTGCATTAAATTCTTACGTTTAGTACTGAAAAAAATTAATATATTAATTAAAGTACTCAAATATCTTTTCTACATATCCATCGACAGTGTACATTAAATGGACGAGATTTTTTTTGCATTGATTGATTGACCCTTTTGGACATAACAACTGTCTTTTCTAATTAGATTGTCATATTGACGTCCCGAAAAAAAATTTTAAAGATCAAATTAACAGGTACTGTAAATACATAAACTGATTTTTTAACAATGAAAAAAAAAAGAAATTAGCTATATATTTTTGTGAAACTTTATCATACCTAGTGTCTTAGGATATGTCTTATAATCAACATAATAAGAATCGATATTTTCATACTAAGTCGAAAGGGATGTGGATGAGACTTGCTTAGATACAAAAGGGAGATTAACGTTCGTTTCTGGCCCGGCCCATCATCGTCATCATCGTGTGTGAAAGAGGACATTGGTGAAAAGCGAATAGAAACAAATAGAATATTGCTATTTTCACATACCTCAGTTGAATTAAAAAGAACGTAAATATTTTAAGTTTTGTCCATTCGAGAATTTGTAATGGAACGAAATATAATGAAAATAAATAGTAATCTTGTGAACAACTGAAAACTCCTCGTTACGTTTGTTATCAAGGAATCAAAAATGTTGCATATCTCCAGATATGCAAAATTTTTCCGACTCCTGAGCCCAAAAATGAAGTCATAATAAAAGAGACCAATAGGTGACTTCGTAAAATCCTGCATAATCCAGTTAGTCAAACGTTAGTTAAAATATCCGCATTTGTAATTTGAAAGATGACGGTTTATGCTGTAAAATTGTGTAAAAATAACATTTAAGTTAAATAAGCGAAACTGAATTTTCTCAGACACTATCGCTACTAACTTTTGAACCTCGAATTTGCATGGAACACCCCATCTGGAGGAATATAAGCCTATGGCTGGAATATTACATGTAGTAAATGACAAGAAGTTTGAGTATTTATTTCATAAAAAATTATATTAATCGAATGGCATCAACCAAGCACGTAATGCAGTATTGAATAATCGTAATAAAGCTAGTACGTACAAAGTTTTTATGTCAAACTTTTGTAATGAGATCGATAAAAAAGTAATCAATCCTGAATGCATAAAGGCACAAGAGAGAATGGCAACATAGTTTTATAGACGTAATGATATAGTTTTATCACAGTGAAATAACTTTAGCTATAAAAATATATTTTCACCTGAAACATTTATAAATTTCCGAATTCAATTTTGGCTGACCGGTTGGCGCAGTGGCAAGACACTTGCCTTTTACGCCGCTAGTCGTGGGTTCGATTCCCACACGGGATAATCATTTGTGTGCATGAACATGTCTGTTTGTCTCGAGTCTGGATGTAAAGACCACCGGAGGACGAGCAGCAGCGTCCTTTTCTCAGTACGGTGGAACATACTGCGATCGCCAACCCGCCTGCCAAGCGTGGCAATTATGGCACATTTCCCTCCCAATGATGTGATCAACAGGGGAGGCCTACGTCCAGCAGTGGATACGATCATAGGCTGGTTAAGATAACCGGTCAGTCTACCATACCACATAAAGTGTCACATTATTTTGGGCACAAGCACAATATTCCATATTAAGCTGAACGCACTCCTCGTTTCGTCGTGTTGTTGTCTAGCAAGTACTCTTACTTTCTTTCTTTATTCTTATAAAACGTAAAACGTACTACTCATATATCAGTAGGATAAAAAACAAAACGTGTCTATTAAAACGCAAAACTTTTAACCAAATAACTATTTTGATTGACTAATTTAAAATCGCAATATTTGTTCAGTTTTAAATCTTTATTTTTTGTGTTTTGTTGCAGGGCCAAATGTTCAAATTATTATTTTTTTTTTATTAGTAGAATAGTAGTAGAGTACTAAAAAGAAGGATTCTATGTTAAATATTTATATTGAAAATTTACTAATTAGACATATTTTTCCGAAGCTATAATTACATCTTTTAAATAATGAAGTGTTTTTCTTTGATCATATTTCCTTTAAATATCCACTAACCACTAAACGGGTCTCAGATTTGAGGCACTGCGCAAATGTACATATATGTAAATATATATCTGGTTTTATCAGGTGATCCGACCACTTTTGGGAACCTGAATCCACCGGAACAAGTGTTGCAAGCGGTCCGAGAGAGTATCGAACTACACACTAGTCGGGGCTATGGCCCTGCAAAGGGACACCAGGAGGCAAGGGAAGCGGTGGCCGAGTACAGCGCTCACCAAGGCAACGTCACAGCAGAAGATGTTATACTCTGCAGCGGCTGTTCCCATGCCATCGAACTCGTTATTTCAGTTCTCGCAGACTCAGGACAAAATATTCTCGTACCACGACCAGGATTTATGATTTACAAAACACTAGCCGAAGGATTAGGAATAATTATAAAGTATTATAAATTACTGGTAAGCATAGTTTATTTTACTATGATTCATTTTAAATAATTGTAAACGTATAGGCTACTGAAGTAGAGATGAAATAGTTCAAGCAAATTTAAAACATTGTTGCAATTACCATAGACAAGAATGTCAAGGTTGTTAAAGCTTTTCACGAATAGCCTCAACTCTGTTTTTTTTTTAATTTGAATTAAGACTAAAGTAACACTAATAAGTTTCAAACTTTGGCTTCGAATTGAGAATATTGTTAGAAGCTATACAATTGGATAAATCAAGAAGTTGCGTCTAATCTGTCGTGCCAATGCTCCACAATATGGAAATGTCGTTTCTCGATGTAGTGTAGAGCACTGGGTCAAGCTTGTTTCGCAGAAGGCCGAATAGTGTGCAGTAATTCTATTTGTACACCTATCATTTTGTATTTTCCTGACAATACATTTGATGTAGGTACTGTCATATAAGGCAGTGTATCCATTCCGTGGAAGCCTGGACAAATACTCTTTCATAATATTAAACAAAGATATTTAAAAGTTCAGTCATATGTTTCTAATATTAAAAAATAAGAGGCCCGCATTGATTAACATTAATGTCTGTAAACAAAAACATATTATGTTTGTGTATTATACGACTAACAAGTTTATTATTTGTTTACTTGTTATATGTTTTTCAAATGTTTATTATGATTTATAAAATATTGCTCTTACGAAAATTTCCATTTTATATCAACCTTATAGCCTATACATTAAAATGTCTAGTCGATAGGCAACGGTGTTAGGCTCAATTTCAAGTTCCGGCAAAATCCTTTTATATTTCTTAAATCTCATTTGACGTTCAATCATATCGCGTTTGTTATTTTTTAATTTAGGCGTTCTTGTTTGTGTTATAAAGAAACTGTGATATCCTAGGCCACTAGATCAACGTGCTTTGGACGTTACGGATGTTCGTTTTGAAAATATTTGTATACAAGAAAAATATTTCGTAATTTTTATATTCAGTGAATGAGAGGGTTACAGATGGTTAAGTCAGGAATATTTTGTGTCTAAGCAATTTAACAGAAAAGCGGATAGCAATTACTATCTTCAGTAGCTTAAAAGGGTTAAAATACAGGAGGTAATATAATTTTAGAAGTAGTTAAATTTACTGTATACTATTTAAGTCTACCTCTAATACGTAATAATTTGGACTGTTATTTGTATCTATTCGGCGTATTATAAAGTTATAAACAAGTTTCTAGAAACAGAACAAGTTTCCAGTTTATTGTGGATTATATAAGCATATTTGTTATTATAATTAGAATCTGAACTACGCAAAACTTTGCGCAGAAGGTCTGTATAAGATGATCTATCTTTTTACAGCCAGATAAGCAGTGGATGGTTGATTTAGACGACTTGGAGAATCAAATCGACGAGGACACAGCGGCAATTATTGTTATAAATCCATCGAATCCATGCGGTTCTGTATACAATAAGGATCATTTGAATGACATATTAGATATAGCTTCCAGAAATCGAGTGCCGATTATAGCCGATGAAATATACGAACATTTTGTATTCTCCGGCAATGAATTCACAGCTATATCCTCACTATCGAAAGATGTGCCTGTTTTAACTTGTAGTGGGCTAACTAAGAGGTTTTTAGTGCCTGGTTGGCGATTGGGATGGGTTATAATCCACGATAGACAAAACATATTAGGGAAAGAAGTTCGCAATGGCTTGGCAAATTTGGCCACGAAGATTCTCGGCCCAAGCACACTAGTACAACGCGCTCTGCCTGCCATATTGAAATACACGCCACAGAGTTTCTTCGATGAAGTGGTTTTATTTATTGAGGTGAGTGGAAGGTTCCATGAGACGACTATACCGGTATGTAAAGTAAGAATATGACATTGCAGGATTGTTTCATATAAATATAATGTTATTGTGTTTATGGTATATAATCGTTTTATATCAGTTATAAATTTGTATTCAAATTAACATTTCAGAGAGATTTTTTTTATTTCCTCATCCCTCTGTGTCTATAAAAAGTTAGTGTACTCTCTTTTTCGAAGAATTTCCTAAGTTAAAAGTGTGATAGATAATAATTAAAAAAGTGGTATGAAAAGGAAATATATATATATATATTTGTTTTTATAATAACTATATTCTGAAGCTACAGAAGCGATTTTTATTTATTTTCGTCATTACAAAGCAATACAATCCAGGAGAAACATAAGACTACATTTTAATGACCGTGTCGAAATTTACTTCGGTTTGTTTCAAGTACAAAAGTTGTTTAATAGTTTTTTTAATGTTATTTATTTTCTAACAAGTGTGTATCTCTAATTTATTAGTATGTATGGGAATGTGTAAAATTCATTATTATCGATGTATTATAGTCGCATTATTAGGCAAGTTCATTGGAAATGCTGAACTAAAGAGTTCTTTAACACCGGAATGCATATTTACATTTCAAAAAATAATTCAAATATCACTTAAATTCGGCACTGATTATATCGGCAATATTTACATCTTTCCAATTTTGATAAATAATTTCTATACCTAAGGAACATTTATACTTTTTCCGATACAAGTCAAAATAAAATCCTGGCATGTAATAGTGTAGGCACCATTTTAATCTTTGTGTCAATAATGTCAATAATGTTTATCTTACCTTTTTTTAGAATCAGGCTAAAATGGCATATGAAGAGCTCCGTCGGGCGCCTGGCCTGCGTCCTATCATGCCACAAGGAGCAATGTACATGATGATAGAAATAAAAATTTCGCTTTACCCTGAATTTAAAAGCGATCTTCAATTCGTAGAGCGTATGGTGTCAGAACAATCTGTATTCTGTTTACCTGGAAGGGTAAGTTAGATGTGAAAACTTGTTAAGATAAAATGAATGAAATGTAACAAGAGTAAATTATGATATAATAATGATGAATGTTGTTGAGTTCGCATAATTCTATTTTTTTTTTTTTTTGGTTAACACTTGAGACGAATTTTCAAGGTATACAGGCGATTTGTTTAACAAGTTTTTACACATGACGATTCTAGCCGTGTTGTAACATCATTATATATAGGTCACTATTAATTAATGAATTTATATTTGATCCTATTAAAATCCTTGGGTATCTGTTTATGCAATATTTATGTGCGTAAACGAAATTTAATGTGCAAATGAAATATTTATTACTTTTTTTCAGTGTTTTGAGTATCCCAATTTTATGCGGATCGTATTAACTGTGCCAGAAGATATCCTTCGTGAAGCTTGCCAGAGATTAGTTATATTTTGTAAACAACATATTAGTATAGGAGAAAAATGTAAGGAGATAGACGACAATATCATACCAGTGACAAATGAAACCGAAGTTATTTGTGATAATTAGACTTATACAAGTTTTCATTAAACAATTTGTTAATAAAAATACAAATAATTACAGCGTTTTATTTATTCATTGAGCTACGTAGCACTTTTTCATCTGGGCTTCTCAATGTCTATGCCAAATCTAGTTACATACAATTAAAAGCCCTAAATAATTATAGTTTATTCCAATTGAAGACCGAAAGTTTGTAAGGAAACTATTTGTCGAAACAAACTTTTATCACATTACCTTACCTCGTACATTAGCTTTACGTATTTCATTATCAATTCGCTCTGTCGCAACATTTACTAATAATATTAAATACAGGTATTGAATCAATGGATATACACTATATTTGTGTAATTAGGGCTTTGTTTTGTGTGGTTATGGCTTTTATGTTTTGACTCTTTCCATTACTTAATCTGTGTCCAGAGTTGCCATTTCTACCATATTTTGGTAGATCCATCCATTTCAGTCCGAATCTAGAAACGTAATCCTTAATATGTATTACGGACAACTTTTATCGAGAATTTATCCATTATCATTATTTTACATCAATGAACAGGCCGCAGTCTGATAATTTAGTTTTGATTTATGTACTAAAAAATCTTATCTAGAATATTGTGTAATAGTCAGATTTCTTTATTTCATATCTAACAAATTCTACTAATTTTTTGCAATTCATCTACCGATTTTCTAAAATTAAGGATGACAACACTAATTGTGACGTCGTCTCTTCGATTGATTTGACAATTCCTCATTGCTCGCTCCTTGTCATGGTTATTTAGCTATCAAATAGAGACTCTATTTGATTATAATTCTTTGTAATATGTCGCTTACAAAATCAAACAAAAAGTTTAAATGGGCATTGGACTTCAATTCAAAGTAAGTTGATACATTTGTACATTACAATATAGTCATTACTTGAAAATGAATATTTAAGTTTGTAATGTTCTTATAGGTCACGGACATCGGCAAGCGACCTGCCCTCACCTCCTGGTTACAGCCAGTCCACAAATGCTAATTACACGGAATCATCTAAAGATACGGATTCAAATCTCTTATTTATTAAGAAACTTTGGGATGTAGCCCTAGGACCTTTGAAGCAGGTGCCAATGAACCTATTTATAATGTATATGGCTGGAAACTCGATTTCCATATTTCCTATTATGATGGTAGGAATGTTGATTGTTCGTCCAATAAAAGCTTTATTCAACACACAAAGCACATTCAAGATGGTTGAAGGTACACAAGCAGTTGGCCAAAAGTTCGTATATTTTATTGGAAATATTGCGAATATATTACTTGCCCTTTATAAATGTCAGAGTATGGGATTATTACCAACACATTCCAGTGATTGGTTAGCTTTTGAGGAACCACTGATGAGGGTGGAACATATAGGAGGTGGTATTTCTATGCTTTAAAAAATAGACTATGTAAACAAATTGTTTATTTAAATTATTGTTAACTAGGACTAGTAGGGTAAGTGGTATTTACAATAATAAAATGTTTAAATTTAATTCATTGTCTATATAATTTTATTGCCTCAACCCATTCAATGAATCATTTTTCTTTTTTTGTATCAGTCACTTCTCCTAGTTTTGATTTGATGAAATCTTGTGCTTTGTCCAATAATACTTTAGGATGTTCTACCTTATCAATCTGAAAATTTATAGCAAGAACATTATTTTTACATCTCTGTAAAAGAAACAGTAAATTTGCAGTGCATTCAGCGTATATTTTTGATTAGTCTGTTCAATTAAATTCAATGGTTTGTTTTGGAAAATCTGTTGAATAGTTCCTGCTATATGAGACAATTTTATCTTGGACTATACTAAGAAATTAGACCATTATAAATAACACAGCATGTAACTTGTACAACTTAACATTAAAACAAATGCATAACTACACTAAATAAAGCATAAAAGAATAGTTCCTGGTTAAATGTTACAACCAACACAAGTTCTACTGTTAGAATAGATCAATAAAGAAATAAAACAAACCATCTTTTTTGCCAAAAGCTTTTTCACAATCATTAATGGCTTTCTTACAAAGAAATGATACTGCACCCTGTTTTCAGAAAATAAGTTTAAGGACAAGATTTATGCATACAATAGAAAGGAGGTAGTTAGAGGAGAAGTTATCTTTAGAACTTTAACAAAAGAGGCCACACCAATGAAGTTTTCTATCACACTGAACCAGGAACAATGCAAATTATTAATAGTAAAATTTTAAAGTCAAGGATTCTTTTCTATACCTACAAAAGGCATGACCTCTTATGTGATCACAATTGAGCAATTATTTTCTACATCAAACATAAAAATTAATTATGGATAAAAGCTCTTAAGCTGCTCACTCATTAATTAAAAAATATTTAGTACTAAAGCAAAAGAGTGAATGTTAATTAATTTTTAAACATGGTAGGCATTTTTGTATGGTAATAAAACCAATGTTTACCTGATAATTTTGTGCTATATACACTCCAGTGTAGACACCGGTGCCAAAAATAACCTGAAAAAAATGTATTTGTAAATTTGAATTATTAGTTTTTGTGTGCCCTAACATTTGCTTAAGGATCTTACAATGCTACAATAAACTTAGAAAGAAAAAAAACGAATTTAATCTTGGAACAAGTTTACAGTAAAGTAAAAATAGAAAACAGTTATCTACATATATAAGTTGTATACTGTATGTATTATTTTTGCAACTTTAAATTGTTACGAGTTCATTTGGTTGTGTGGTTGGAAAGTAGTAATATCATCAGATGGTGGTAGTAGTTTCCTGAGAAAGAGGTCCCCACCTTAGTTCAGATGACAGAGTACCATGAAATTGTTAATGGTTTTGGACCATAAATAGTTTGGGCTTAATTGATTTGGAATGAGATATATTGTAGCTATAAATGACTATTCAATAAAACAAGGTGTTGCTTGCATGCATTTGTTGCTTATTTTCCTCCTTGAATTTTTTGTAATTTGATTCCACATACATTAATTGCAATAATAGATTATATGTGTCAAAAAGTTGTTATTGTTAACAGGCAGTAATCTAATAATGGTATTGTTACTATACCATATCAACAAATATTGTAAATGAAGCCTTTTTGTATTTCTTATATATCAAAAAAGGGATGAAAGAATTTTACAAATCTGAAGTCGATTTTGGTTTTGTTAAAAAAATATTAAAAGATAATAGAAAATGTGAAAATACCAAACATAATAGATATAGGGTATGCAGAGGCTGATTAACTGTTGGGGTACCTCCAATGATGGATCTCTGATCATTCAATTTCTGATCTCTGAAACATTCTTGATGGCACCACCCCCAATATCTTTTCATATATTACCTTGCGCCCAAGCCTTATATTGCCTTCGGGTAAGATAATATGCCATTAAGAATAAGTAAAATAAACTTTTAACACTTGGCGAAACTATGTTCGAGGTTTCTGAAAGACTTGATAAACTGTTATTTAATGAACACTCCTGTGTTCATCTGTGTTTAACAAGCCTCGATTTAATCAAGATTTAAAATCAGTATTATATTAATTGTAAACAGACGTTCTAGCAACCCAAGTAAAAGTCAAACAATTAAATAGATATTAATTGTAATGTACATTTACACAATTTAGATACCGACAATTTAGATATCGGGTGTAAATGCAATAAAGTGTGTTATGAAAGAAAAACAATATTTATTTTACATCCCTTTCATCAGAAAACCAACCATCAGGTTATACAAGCCATTTAGAGTCAATTTTTTATAGATTAATCAATGAAAAGTTCTCTGCTTTTTTCTGACTGCTCAATTCTTGGAATTAATGTAATAATTTTTTGAAATTTAAGTTTGTTATTATTTTTCACCAAGTTTTTGAATCTATTAAGTGAGTAAATTTCTATTCAGGTCACTTTGCATTAATTTAGTGATTGTATTATAAAACCTTACTAAAATTTAAACCAACAGCACTATGAATATTTGTTCAGATTGCTAAAATAGGTTATTAGCTTTTAGATGAATTTTGGTTCTTTTTTCATTAAGATTTCATAACTTATAATATTAAAAAAAAACTAAATTTATCTATTGTATTAATATTAAACAAAAATTTAATATGTCCTAATGTGTAATTATTAAATTAATCAGTCAGTGTCTTAAACTTACAGTAGTTTTAAATAAAGCCCAGTAACATGCTATTTTTTTAACACCCATATTTTACGAAATTTGACATATTGTTAATAAATTTATTAAATCCATTTATACATCACTTCATATTTGGTTGGATGGTATAATTATTAAAAGTTCACTTGGTATAATTCTGCCAGGCAAACTTTTAACAGACAGAGAGAAACCTAAAATTGACATTTTAAGTAACATAAATGCCATTTTGAGTTTTTCTATTTTTAAAAGTTTGATGGTAGAATTCATAGAACAACAAAAGAGTTTTTATAACAAAAAATCTTAAGAGTTACAATCGTGTTTAACTACGTAAGATGTTTAGATCATCCTTATGTAGAACAAAAACGAAAAGGTTGAAAGACAGCAATATTTATATAAATTCTGTAACAATGAAAAAGCAAATAAAGACTTTGATTACCAATTAAGACTTACCACTCCTTTCAACATTTTCTTTATTTTTCAGGATTATAGTAGTTATTTAATTACTTTCAATCTCAAAAGACGAATAGTAATGTCTCTAGATAACAATATTATTTAAAACTGCAGCTAATTTTGAATTATCTTTTACATATTGACATTGACAGCTTGATAATAACCTATCGCCACTGTAGCAAAATTTAAAATATAATTCAATGTCATTGGAAAGTACAGCCAAAGAGAATATGAGTACAGCAACAAAAGTGTTTAAACCATAAAAAATATATATAAAAATGAAATAAATAACCATTTAATTGCCATTGCAATATATGTATATATATATATATATATATATATATA
>DWLR01000390.1:0-26580 GCA_018246295.1 Papilio alexanor hazarajatica
CGATAAGGGCCCAACGTCACAGCGATTGACACCGCAGCTCGGATGTCACAATCGGTGTTTTTGTTAGAATTCAGTACTTACAATAATATTTACAGTCCATTAAAGAAATTTTTACAGTCCAAAAAGAAATTGAAAATCATAATTTTAACACACGCCATCTTTCGGTACAGATATGAACCCATTTTTTTCACAGTAACAATAAAATTTTCGAAAAGTTTTAATCTAAGGTAATTGTAACTTACCGTATCAGGCGGAAGACTTTCTAAATCATTAAATGGAGATCTTAATTCATTTTTATCAATATCTAATATTACTACATCGCCTATCTCCGACATTTTAACAGTCTGAAAAAAAGTAAATATAAAAAAATATAAATAATTTTTTTACAATGGTCTAAGCAACTCACCTACTTATCTTTATTTAAATAATAATTAAAAATAACCCGATTGATTTGATAGCTTTCAAATTTAGGTGACTGGTGCTCATTACTGATTTGATACTGTCTATTGGTAAAAAATAAAGTGAACAAAAATCAGTGAAACAAAGTTATGAAAATGGTGTGTAATATGCACTTTAATACGTTTACACTGACATTAAAATTTCAATGATTTGCGGATTAGTTTTCGAATGGGAGCAGAATACAGAAGTCTCCTTAAGACAAAAAAAAATTGATGAATTAACTGAAAATAATTTTTTTTTCTTTTTTAATTTTATGAACACACTATTATCAATATACTTCATCTGTAGGATTTATGCAATGTAAAGTAACTTAAACAATTTAAAGGTAATTTTGCAAACTACGCTGTTTTGTGAAAAAGATATTAACATAAATATGAAAAGAAGTCTCTGTTTATTTTTTCTTGTTAAAATTTCGTAATCACTTATGATAATCAATTTATTTTCTTACAGATGTAAGTGGGCCAAATTGACTTAAGTGTTCAAAAAGTATGGCTCGATCTTTTATATTAAGGTGAATGAAACTATATGTTGTTTCAAATCAAGATATAAATACTGTAGACATATCTTTTACTTTAAAATTATCCATAAAATACTCTAAAATATCTGTAGAAACCAATTTTTTCTCATTTTACCTTTCTATATTAGATATACATATTTTACGATTTCACTTCCTTTAATCTCACAACTTTCACCAAATTACAAGATTTCTGATGAAAATAAAGGACAGAGTAATAATTTAACTTCTACAGTAAGCGATTCTTTTATAAAAAAATTGTCTTCATTTGGAACAGCATATAGGTTCTTATTTAAGTTTTAAAAATGTCATTTAATAGAGAATAAACTCAATATCAATTTAGTGTCCTTACCTCCATAACAGGCCTAGGAACTCCGATAAGAAATGGCATGGGTGCCAACAGATAATCTACAAGATGCTTAGGTAGAATAGGTATGAATATATGCTGCCACGACATTGGGAAGAGTGTTGCGTTCGCTGCCTGAACGCATGCTGAGAGGCGGGATATCTTCGACCCTACGATTGCTATCCTACGCTCTTGGAGCAAAGCTGCCCACAAGCCCGCCATGCATTTTGTGTCTACAGCACTGAAGTACTCGGTGAGATTGCTCTAAAAATAACAAATAAGGAATGGCTTTATTTATTTTTACTTTTCATAAACAGTTTCACAATTTTATATAAAGATGAGTAAATAAGCGTAAAGAATGAGATGACCAAACCAATGACAGCGAGAGATGATTATGTGTACACACTAGTACATACGTAACATTCATGGCCG
Organism: Papilio alexanor hazarajatica; assembly: GCA_018246295.1. Classification (NCBI taxonomy): domain Eukaryota; kingdom Metazoa; phylum Arthropoda; class Insecta; order Lepidoptera; family Papilionidae; genus Papilio; species Papilio alexanor. The sequence goes on from DWLR01000390.1 coordinate 1,752, forward strand.
TAACCCAGAGGGGTAGGCAGAGATTACGTATTTCCATTTGGCGTGAACCTAGCACAGCTCTCTCACTTTATTTATATTCATACATACATGCTCACTGGTTAGAAGTACTCTTCACAGCGCCTTTCTTTTTAGGATGTCATTAATTTGATCGACAAAAGTTTTTCTGCATCGTCTCCTACCAACACTGATACTCAGTTTTGCAAAATAAATTTGTCTTTTCAAAAACTTTTGTTTGTCAAAAAACGTATTGAAGGAATTTATAATTATGTCAGTATGACCTGAACGATTGTTTAATGATTGATATTTGCTAATATAAAGGTACTCACGTCTTCGGGAATACTCGGCAGTCTGTTATCAGGGGTCTGATAAGTGAACATGCTCTGTCCGGTATTATAAATGACTTTGAGCGTATGTCCAGACATAGGTGGGTGAGCTCGACATGCCTCTAGAAATGACGATAAGCCATCTCTTTCGGAACCATTCAGTAATTGTGCAATGCTATCTAATAACCTGAAAAGAGGAGAATAAACTATTTGACAAACCTTTTTTTTATATTCAACAAATACTCATGTTTTAGGGGTCAGGAAGGGGTAGAGAGGTGAATGAAATGATAAAAATTATTTATATATGTACATGCAATGTGACGTTTTTTTCTAGGTGCGTCAATTATGGAAAAACTACTGAACATATCGATATAAGACTATGGCTAATCGACACGGAAGCGCCCATAGATGAAGCTAACAATTTTTTTTAAATCCATTGATCTTTCCCCTTTTTTGAGATTTACTTTTATATGCTATTTTCTATTGCTAAAAACTAAAGATTATCTATTCTATTTTACTCGACGTTCAGCGCGCGAAGTAAATGATATAATTAGTCTTTGTAAAATATAGTTTTTTTTTTTTTGCAAAATGCTTCTTGTTGTCCTCCCACCACACACCTGGGGTTGGCGGGAAGAGAATGCCTTAATCTTAAGGCACTAAATCCCTTTATAAAATTAGTATATAAATATTTTAGTACATTAGTGTATGTTGACTATGAAAATTTGTTTAAATTCTTTACCTTGTCCCTTAATTAGCACAGCACTTTAGGTCTAAAAAGAATCAAAAAAACCTACAAAACAAAATGTTTCAAACTTTGGCAATATAAAAGCGAGGAGCAGAATGAGATATTACAATTTATTATACATATCAGAGAAAACAGACTTGAAATAGAGTTATTTATGTCGTTCCAAATCAAGATCTCAACTTTGTAAGCAAACAAATGTCACTGTACAAGGTGGTCATCACACTTTTTATATTTTCATCGCCAATGTTGTAATTTTATGGAAATAAATGGGTTGTATATTGTTATATATGCTATATATAGTGTACATAGTTTATGGTAATGCTAGAAAAGGTTGGTTTTTGCTTTATTGTTATTTTATGAATTTAAAGTGTTATAACCCTTTGTTTACTAGATAGTAAATCTATTCATATCAGTCATTCCCAACGTGGGTCGCAGGCCCCACCGGTGGGGCATGGCAATATTTTGGTGGGTGAAGGGCAGGACGTGCACCCTTTGGCTGACTATACCAAAGACTATGGGGTAATTCGCGAATGAGTTATTAACAATTAATTGTTTTCTAGTGAGTCTAAGGATGTTATTTCAGTTTTCTCTTTAATTGATAACTTATTTGTTGGAAGCTTATTTAGATACCAACGCCTTTTAAGCTTCCTTCGGGTAAATAACCATAACATTTTGAATAACAAAATTTAAATATCACGAGAGGGGACATCAGGATTTTAGAAATGCCTAGGTGTGGCATGGCCCAAAATCGGTTGGGAACCACTGGGTTAGGGTTCAATGTATATTCCTCTGCATTTTATCTGATCAGTGAGGTGTCGCACGTCCAAGTCCCTTTCCACCCTTTCTTTTTCTCTTTCTATTCCATTCCAATATCCTATCGTTTGACCCTTTATTAAAAACTAGCGCCAGCATTCTAACAATAACATGAAACATGCTAATTAACGTATAATGATATTGATATATAAAAACAAATCGTTAAATATATCATACTGTAATATACTCTTAATATAATTTTAAGGTACATTTTATGTTATTACGGATATACAAATAAATGTTATATTATGAAGTCTTATTGATTTTTATGAAATTTAGTACCAACATTTATTTACAGTTACAGTTCTGAGTAATTTTTTACCATCTTTTTTGTAATTGAACACAGCATTATTGACATAACAATTTCTTATAAAAAAAAAATTACGCGCAAAACGTTTACAAGAAATGGGCAAATGCTTTGCAATAGATATAAATATTAGCATTCTATATTTCGCAGACCAGGTTATAAATCATTAGATTAGCTCAGCATTTTTGCACGGTGAATTAAGTGTTACTTAAATGTTATAATTATAATCTAAACTTATTCTATTTCCTTTAATCAACCTTAACTAATGTATTTAAAATAAACTTAAATCCTCAAAAAGATAAATAAATCCATGACTTGACATCCCATAGAAAAATAAAAAATAAAATTATTACTATTTGTTTTAGTTTTGTTCATTCATTTATTTATTATAGTATATATTATATACTTACAATGTAATTATAAGCATAGAATATTAGTCTTATATACATGTAAACTACGCTGTACATATCAGTCCTAAAATAATAACTATTTAATTTAAATTTATAGTTCATAGTTACAGTAACAAATCAAAATTCTAACTATTCTTAAAGTTTATAATAATTTGATATAGTTTTTTTTTTTTAATTTATAAGTTATTTGAGGTATCAAACTCTGCTAATTTATTATATTCAGTACAAATCCTTTTATAATCAAATGCTGTCTGAGGTTTATTCTAGAGCTATGAATGTGGAATAATTTATTGTATCCACGCTTGTTTGGTACAGAAAAGAACACAAAAAGCAATAGTGTTTATACAGAGATAAATTAAAGGGGATGTCGCTCTCGCGTTTACATGCAGAAGATTTAATCACGCAAGCTTTTAAGTACAATGAAATTTGCAACATTAATAATTTTGAAATTAAACTAACAAAATATTACTATTTTATCGCGTTTTCTTTAAATATCTATTCTATTCTATTTACATTAAAAAAATTAGTTTGATTACAATGTATAGTATTCGCGTAAATTTAAGAAATCATTCCATTCAATTTTAAGAAAACAATAAAATTATACTTTACGTTTATATTCTTTCTTACTTTTGTTTAGACAGTATCAATCGAAAAATTTACAGATGCCCATATCCTTTCTATTTTATCTTGGGCCAGTTTTTATTAAAACTAAACTTTTATAATTTCAATGTTATAATAATACTTACTTGTAAAATATGTCGTGCCATGGTAGATACGAGAGAAGCACCAACGCCGTATTTGCTTTTGGGTCGTATCGACAAAAACAAAATGTGTACTTGGAATCCACAGAAGTCAACACAAATGAATAGTGTTGAATGTATGTACTGAAAATATAAAATATGATAATTATAATACAGTATTTTAATTGACATTCATTTAAATTTTCTGAATAAATAATAGAAATGAGAGAATATTTGTTTATTAGAAGAAGGCGGCAAACAAGCAAGCCATTCTGCTGACCTTAATTGACCGCTGCACATAGGCATCTGACAGTTATTTGTGGGAAATGCATTGCTATGATCTGCTCGCTCTATATGTAAATAAATTTTTAAGATCTTAAGTTTTTGTAAATGGGACATATTTTAGTCCAATTTACAGTGAGGTCGAGCTACCGTTGCTTTGATCACTTGAAATTGGCGGCACATATTTCTGCAAGCTATTTCGCTAAACACATGTTTAGGTCTATTACCTTTCAAATTGACTTCGTCCGAATTTAATTTGCTACAAGTCGAATTCAATATTTGAAGTTCGAATTCGATTTGTAAAAAGCAGAGTTTGAATGGAAAAGTTCGAATTTAAAGTAAAAAAAACCTATATGAGTCCTTTGATTTTTTTTTTGTTTACTCTGCAAATATACGACTTTCATCCACAAAGGATTAATACACTATTGTATTATAAAATTGATAGTTATCAAGGTAAAGGCAATGTTAATTATTATTAACATTGAATGCATCTATTATTTTTGTATCATTCATTGTGAAAAATTACAATAAAGATTACTAGCCCATATACTCATTGCTTTATCTAACAACTTAGTTGGGGAAACTATTTATAACATGGGTTCATTTTATACCAAAGAATTGTTTACAAAAAAAATCAAAAATTATAATATTCAAAGTGATGTTATACATGTTATACCTGTTAATAGTTATGACATAACAACTTTTATAGTACCCCTTATTGCAAAATTGGTATCCTCCAAATTAAAACCTATCCTAAAACAGACAAGCATTTATATGCTGGACATGAACACTTCCAAATGAACTACAATCGATTTTTTAATTGAAAGTTAACACTAACATGCATATTAATACTTGGATTTGTTGCTGAAATTTAGATTGATATGAATCATTTTTATGAAAAGTATATACTATTGATTTTATCCAATCCACAATATCACTTAATTTGTTTCTAACATACACAAAATGTTTCTAAAAAACACTAACAAATTCATACATAATGACGTTAACTCTTATAAAAGAAAGTACAGCTATCATTACATTCTTAGAGTTCAAGAAAATAGGATATTAAATGTGGTACAGATATTTTACCAAACAATTATTAGAGATTTAAAGGCTCAGTTATTATTATATTTTTATATAGTTATATTGCCACTATCCAGAGCCTTTTGCTGTAAGCTATATTTTTAAATTAAAAATTAAGGCCATCAAATTAATATATAATATGTATGTATCAGTACTTACTTATCTATTTTGCATGGAAAAGTGAACTTTGGGATATTTCTCAATTCCTCATCTTTACCATATGTCTCGGGATATTTCCTGATTATAAAAGGCTCCTTTACATTATCACCTGGCGACACCTCACAGAAAAGTTCAAAGAGAACTTGTACAGTGTCTCTGAAATTGTCAAATCATTTTACTTAGTATTATGAGAATAATTTTAAGATGTTTTTCTCTTTACATTTTCCTCAATTTCTTTACTCTCTGATAAACACTAAAGTTTACTTTTAATGTAACAACACTATTTAATAACTAAAGTGAAATTAGTATGCAGTTATTTAGCCAAAAATGAAATGCCCAAAATATTAAAAAAAAATATATATATAATTTTATTCCTTCTCCAGCTGTTGTTTATAAATATGTATACAGTCCAAATTGATTAACCTACAAAAATTACAATTGCCAATTAGGGCAGTTCTTCTTCCCCTTACATGGAGGATTTGAAACAATGCTTGTTTGCTGCCTCTTTTCATTGCTAATATACAAAAGAATTGGTCTATATTAAGAAGTCTGATTAATTGTCCGACTGATAGGATGGCAACTTTTTTCATGCTTGTGTATGTTCATGTGTATGTTCATATGTATGTATGTATGTATTTCTATTCCATTATGACTTCCTGTAGCCTAAAGGGCTGGACTGATTTTGAAGATTCAGGAGTCATTCAATATGCATTCTCCCTTTTAATTAAGAATCCTGTAATTACTAAAAGGAAATCCCAAACCAAGCATGAAAATTCTTCAAAATGAATAGAGATGATTGTTATTGATTTGTTTATGGAAACAACTAGTGATAACTTTATTTAAATTTGCATTCCATTCATTGGTCATTTTAAATTTACATGATAAATATTTTAAATTTACATAAACATCATGTATTTAAAATAGTAAATATTTATAATCATATTTAATTGCTCCTCCTCAAATAGTTTTAAGGTAAAATAAATTTGGACAAGAAATAGCAATAGTTATACTCCTTCCTTAATTTAACTTTTGACATATGCAAACCTAAGAATTTCTTTAACCCTTTCGCTGTGGAGCGCCTAAAATGAATTGTTCTCTCAACAGTTTAGGGGCAAAATTTATGAATAATTAATTGTATTCGGTTATATGAAAAAATATCGGCACAAGAAGCGTATACAGCAGAAACAAATGAATTAATGACCATGATCATGCAGTTATTAATACCACAATGTAAAACAAAAGGCGCTGTTCACTCAAGGGAAGTGTCCATAGTTGTAGCCAGAAGGTGCTGTTCGCTGAGAGAAAGCATCTAGCCGAAGGCCAAAAGGTGGTGTTTGAAAAAAAGGGTTAATTACTAAAATAATTTACCACAGTGAAAAATGATATATTTCATGGGCACTGTTTTTAATTTTCCTAGTAATGTGACATATAATATATTTTGAGCCATTTAGTTTTTTTTAATAAATATTACAACTTTAATTACAACATTAATAATTTAAAGGAGTATTTCTATTTGCATATAATTATTATAAGTAAATAATGTTAAGTATTAAGTAAGTATAAATAGAAAGACAAGTAAATAAAAGAGCAAAATACACAATTCTTTTTCATTTACTATGAACTATTGTCATATTTTTCTTTGTATGAATTGAAATTATGGGAATAGAATTATCACTTGAAATTTCTATAGCATTAATTCTAAATTTTGTATAGAAAAATTGTACCAAGATGGAATATCAATTTGTTATAAAATTATCATTTAAACATCATTTCTATAAAACAATAGAAAACTTTGAGTAAAAATGGAATATTCATTTGTTAATTAAATTAAAACTTATTTACAAATAAATTAGATTATTTTCAGAAATTTAATCAGTAACTCAAAACATGCATCATTATTTGAGCTGTCAAAAGTAAAATAAAAAAGAGAATAACATTCATTTTTTATTACAATGTAATAGTAGATAGTAGTAGGAAGTAACACTCTCTATAAAAAGATAAAAGGAAAACAAGCAAACTTCATAACAACAGTATGATAATCGAACAGGAAATGTTCCTCTTATTTATAAATTGCTACCACCAATTAAAATGATGATGGCGAGTACCTCAAATATGAACTAGAGATAAAACATTGAGTCCCAAGAAAGTAAAAAATTATTTTTGGCAAGAGCGTGTGTGGCGAAAAGGAAATAATAATATAAATAGTAAAAGACTATTACAAATAATATATGAGTATTACGTTACGAGAATTACGAATAATATCTAAACAAAAAAAACTTTAGTAACTAAATAGAAAAAACTTAGAAAGTCGGTGGCAAGGGACGAAAAAACGTCAAGATGTTAAAAAAATGTTGCAACAATTCGAAGTGCTCCTGGTTCGATGATTTTCCAATATTTCTTATTTTAATCTAAAATAAAAGTAAAGTATTGCGTTCTTGTAGTAGAATTAAAAAAAAAAACTCAACAAAATTACCTTAATCGGGAACCCATGACGAACGTGGAGATTTTCGAAATAACTCCTATATTTTGATACGACACTATCTACACAAAAACATTACATTATTGTGACCATAATTTTTAACAATTTTAATTACAAAACTTCAATGACGATATAATTGTTGAGTCAGACTATAATTCACTTAATTTTACTAAAACATTGACGGTTGGCGCTAGCGTTCAATCTGATTCTGAAGTATAATAATCTAATCTGAAGTATGCAACCAGAGTATGAGTGCCAAAGAGTATAATATATTCGGAAAAGTGCAGATTAAATAAAGAGACAATACAATTATATGACTGCATTTAGTTTAAATTATCCTCTTTAGATGTTTCTAATTTTTTTTCTAATTTTAATATAGCACCATTTTAATGATTTTTTTTTTCGATATAGTGCTTTAGTTTATAATTTTAACCTATGGAATTATTTTATTTGATTCTAACGTATTTCCACCGATTTCATATAAACAAAATTGATGTTTAATGACAGCGATTACTAGGTTAGTCTAATTGCTACAATAATAACATAATGAAGCCTTGTAAATTTTCAATTTTTATAATTTCCTTTCTATAAAGTTTGGTAATATCTTAATAATACTTGTCATTAATCACTCCAACCATTCACACGTTTTTGTAAACGAGTACTAGTTAAAATTGTCAAGGAGACGATTTCGACTTCACCCTTTCATTTGTCGTGGGGAAATGCTAACGTATAATTATCTCTATAGGGATAAGAGATAAGTTATGTCGGGTTTACACCGACTACAACCCCACGGTGGCCACCAACAGCGTTTTTTTTGTGGGCGGCGCTATGCCGCCCTCTCGTTTTCCCCTAGTGGCCAGGGCTTTTATTTATGGAAAAAATGATTTACAATATTCTTATATCTATGTTCTCTTCCACTCTTCGTCTTTCAGATTTTTTATTTTTCATTTTCCATTATTGTTTCATACAGCATGCAGCATCCTATTTCCTTCTTTCATACTTCTCGCTTAAATGAATTTAGACTCGTGATCTTTATTACTTACAATTTTTGCTTATCTTAAGTCTATTACATTTATGATAATTATTTCTACATTTGTTATTTTGTTTTCTCTCTATTCTAACTTATATCTACTTATGCTACTTTGCTATTTGTTCCCCCGTCTGATTTATTACTTTCTACTACTTTGGATACTACTTTCTTGCAATATTTTAAAAATGTGTCTCTGTGTGCTTTGTCTATTACTAGAAGGGGGATATTTTTTACTATTAGAGCGTAGCCGGTTTATGCTTCACACTTCCATCTCTCTCTTCCATACACGGGACAGTCTACTATAATGTGCTCCACCGTTTGGTCAATGTCGAGGTCACATGTACACGCGGGACTCTCCTTACACTTGAACCTGTGCAGGTATGAGGAGAATCTCCCGTGTCCCGTGAACATTTGTACCAGGTGCTTGTCTAACACTATCTGCCGGAGTACACCGTATGATGTTGACGCGTCCGGGAAGAATATTTGCGTTGTTGCAGCCGTTGTTCCTTCCGTATAGCGCCTGTTCCATTCCTCAATCGTGTCCAGCCTAAGCTGTCGCTTGACGAATGAAACAGGACACTTCATATTCCGGTCTCTTTTTGCTCTTTAGGGCCGCTTCCTTGGCCAGTTGGTCTGCCCTCTCATTGCCCTCCGTCCCCGCGTGCGCTTTTACCCAATAAAGTTTCACATCCTTTCCTTTCTCTTTCGCTTTTCTTATGTTCTCTTTCACTCTATACGCTAAGGGATGGAGGGTGTCACGTCTTGTGACAGTTTCGAAGGCGGACCTCGAGTCACTTAGTACGGCGCACGACTGCGCCGACCCGCTGGCCGCGTACCCTGTTGCTTCCGCTAAAGCCAGCAACTCTGCCTGGTAGAGGGTGCAAAAATCGCCCAACTTGAGTTATTTGCTCTTCACCTCTGCGGCGCCCTGCAATACACAGAACGCCGCACCCAACTTTCCATCTATTCGACTGCCATCTGGATAAATTTCGGCAGCTGTGGTAGCAAGTTGGTCGGTTTTCGCACCCTCATCCAGGCAGGAGAACTGCACACCAATTTGTTCAGTCGGGTGTGGCAGTCTCTTGAAACTGATTGGCGTCCCCAAGTCCCGATCCCCCAGTACTCTCCGGAATCGGCCGCTTTTGATTGTGTAAAGTGCGGCCGCTTCCTGTATCCGCAGGTCTAGCGGAAGGATCCCGGCGAGTATCAGGGCCGAGTTCAGCGGCGCGGTCCAATGGGTCTTCGCGATCTTCAGCACGAACTCTCTCTGGACCGCATCTAGCTGCTGGCGCACCAACAGCTTCTTAGTCGCTGGCGCCCATGCACTCGCTCTATGGAGCGAGTAATAATAATAATGTATGCATTATAATCGGCTCCAACACTGCGAAATACACCATCCTAATTACCTCCGGATTTAGGCCCCAAGACGCTTTCGCGGCTCTTGACAGTTGACGATAGAGGCCTTTGGCCTTCCTGCACACGTTCATCACGTGCGTGTTGAACGTGAGCTTATTATCAACTGTCACTCTTAGCCTCCGGATTTCCCTAGTTCCGGGCTTCCATCCCATGTTCAGTATCGGGTTGTTGTACTTCAGCTTATTGGTTAACACCATCACCTTAGTTTTGTGTGATGCGAACCTAAGCTTGTTTCTGACCCCCCAATCTTAAATATCGGCGAGAGCCGCATTTGCCCTCTCTGGATCTCCTCAGGCTTGTGTCCGGAGAAAATCAGCACGACGTCGTCCGCGAACGCCTAACAATGTGTCCCACGCTTCTCCAGTCTTCTCCAGTCCCACCAGGAATGGGTTGAGGAGGAGGTTCCAGAACGTTGGGCCGCCAATGGATCCCTGCACGCACCCCTTGGTGGTCTCTCTGGCTCACTCGGCCCCTGCATACCTCACGAGCACCTTGCGACCACTGAAATAGCTGTCTACAAGGCGTCGGAGATTCGTGGGACAGCGTGTGTGTAGTCCTCCTTATCCGGCTTCCTCAACGCTATCACCACCGCCTCCTTCCACCTCCTGGGGAAGTATGATAAGACGGGACTCCTATTTGAAATTGCTAAGAAAAAGTTCAGCATTCACGGCGATGGCAGCTCGACAGATGTCCGCAGTGAGGCCGTCTGCGCCCGGAGCCTTTTTAGGGTTGAAGGTTGACATGGACCATCGGAGCTCTTCCATCGTGAAAGGGGGGTCACTCGGTTCGTGTCCCTCCTTTTCGACTTCATCGGCTTTTGCTCTTACATTTGTGGTCCATATTGTCCTCCCCGGAGTTGTCCTCCGGGAAGAAAACCTTGGCCAAGGCCCTGGCGGAACCCTCTGCGTCCAGCACCTTTCCTCCCTGGACGAGGGGGACGTCCTCACGCTTACTTTCTGTTCGTCGGATGACACGGTAGATGCCGTCCCATACTGTTTCGCGGTCTTGCCTCTCACAGAACCGTTTCCAGCTCTCAGTCCGAGCTCGTCGCGCCTCGCGATGGTAGTTCTCCTTTGCGTCGATGTACTCCTTGACGACCAGTGCCTTCCGGGCCAGCCTCGCGTTGGCGATCCATTTCTTCTTCCTCACTACATCCGGCTTGAGGTGGGAGAGCTGTTCGGACCACCATGGCGTTCTTTTCCTCTTGGAGGCCTTCGGTATGAACTCTTCGCAGGCATCCTCCACAGTTTCCACGTACCTATTGACCATGCTGTCTAGCGTCCCTATATCTCCTACTCCTTCTACGTCAATAGACGTTAGACAGCGGTCCGAAAGCAGTCGGGTGAGTCTGGTGTTAAACTCCTCCCAATCTGCCTTCCGGGTTGTGTACTTCCGTGTGGTACCTTTGATGTCCGTACTGACTGCCTTCTCAAGATTCAGGTCGAACAGGATTGCCCTATGGTCCGACAGAGATACATGATCCGCGAGACGCCAACCCTCTACTCTTTCGAGGAGGCTGGTCGAACAAGCAGTAACATCGACGTGACTGGCGAAGCGTCTACCACCGCGATACGTATCGAACGTTGGCTCAGAGCCGTGGTTCAGCAATTGCATCTCCATTTTGTCGAATGCGGTTGCAACATCACTCCCCCTTTGGTCGCTTGACGGACTGCCTCAACTGCTGTTATGGGCGTTGACGTCACCACCTAGTACCAAGTTGGCAGTCCCCAACCTTTCCACAACCGAGCCGATGCGGTCCAGGTATGGTCCGATTGGCTTGTCCGGCTCCAGGTAGACGGACACTACCCCTATCTCCCAAGATCCCGTTCTGAGTTTGGCAACTGCTATGTTTTCAGACGTCAGGTCGGGATATTGAGTGATGTTGATGGTGTCGTCGAATAGCACAATGGCGGCCATGACAACCTGCCCCACGCCTCGGCCGACGGATTGTACCACCCTTGTCCCTTGATATTACCGCATTTCGAAAATCGCACCGATGTAGGTTTCCTGGACTATTGCGAACGCCCATTGTCTTTTTGACGCTTCGTTTATCAACTCGGCTGTGGCAAGATCGGACCTTTGCAGGTTCGACTGTACAACGTGATACAGGCGGCGCTCCGCCCGGAGAGTGCGATCTGCCTCTAGGGTGCCCTTAGCAATAAGCTACGACCGCGCGCGCCATGGCATCCCACCTTCTCCGGACTGGGCACTCTTCGTCGAACTCTCTTCTCGCTTTCCATCTAAATCTAATGTTCATCACCAACAGCGTTAGCGAGAGGCACGGGATTTGGAACGCAACTGCGGCCTAATTGCATTGTTTCAAAACTAGCCCTTTTTAATTATTTTCTTGGGCAAGGGCTGCACTAATGGTGTTCAAGGACCCCATCCTATACACTTGCAACCTTGTTTAAAGTGAGGGAACAGCTATTTCTGCTAGATCATGTAAGTAAAGCGCGCCGGTGCCTTAACGTTGTCTCCAAGCGGGATCTGCGCACTATGTAGCGCGCTCAGCAGCCTTTTTACCCATAACGGTTTCAGAAAAGGAGACTACTGTCCTCCAAGCCAAATCCCGCCCAGCATTGCCGACATAAAATCTGACAAAAACAGGTCCGCTCCAATATGTTGCACCAGAATTAGCGATTCAGGTTTCCATACCGGACATACCGCCAGGTTATTCGATGTGGACTCGTTGTTTCCATCACAATGAAAACTAACATATGCCACCCGTCCGATTCTACACAGATAATCACCAAAGCAATAGACTTCACATATCCTACGACTTTACCAATCATCATACTGAATATTGACTTTAGTGTATTCTTAAACAATAAGAACAGTAACAGAAAGACCAAATCCACAAACTGATTGAATGAATGGACTGAGTCGAGATGGGTAGTACATCTTCCCAGAATGCTGGTGTGAAGAGTACAGGCATTTTATACACAGTATGCCCTCTTCTTCCGTTATAAAGGATATTTGTAACCCGGTCTACTAAGACTGTGACGACTAAGACCGAGGTGCGGTGGCGATATTTAAGTGTGGCCTTACGAAACTGGGTGCATGATTTTATTCCAAGCAGCATATCAGATGCTTGTTTTTTAGATCTGTTTGAGCAAAACAATTTCGTCGTATTATCTCCGTCTACCTTTCATTATCTACTACGCAGATCATGCTGACGTAGCTCTAAGAAAAATAATAATAATACTGTTGTACATTTCCCAATTAATTTAATATCTTTATTAATTATGACTACGTTTTATTTTGAGACGTAAGATGAACCTTCATCAAAAAATTAATATTATTTTATTATATTAAATATTAATCAAAAAATAAAGATATCTTACGTAACTTAGATATTTTACGTAAATTCAAACACATAATGAAACACATGCTTTTTTCAAACTTTTTACTTAAAACAATTCAAAATATGCAAATATACAAAATACTCCAAGTACCCCGCACTTATAACCTAGAACCATTGCACGCGATTGACAAGATACATGTTAATATATAATTCTTAAATAGATAAGTGTAAAATTCTAGAAAATTTTATTAGAAGTTTGCAATAATGTAGTATGTTTAATAAAGTAACAGCAAATAATTTCTTATTGAGTTTCAGTTCCGTTTATCATTATTCTTATTCTGTAGATTGTGAACCTTAATGCAGCTTATGGTCTAAAGATGTAAATAAACTAGAAAGAATAAGAAAATGTGTAAATTTGTTGTGTAAAAATCTGTATAACTTATAGCGTTGTCATCTCTTCAGATTTTCATAACATTTCGTGAAATATAACTTAGTTGGAGGGTAACCCGAACAGGCGTAGCGTACTATCTGTTACAGTTAATTCAAAGGAACATAAAACAGAAGACATGTCCAGAACATCTTGGCAAAATCTGCGCAGTGGCGAAAAAGAATGGTTTTTGTTGCTAAACTAGTGAGTTTAGCAACAAAAACTATTCTTTATTTAGAGCTGCCGTTTCGATAATTAAAGTCGCCATCATGATCGCCATCTTCTTCAGATCATCGTACCCGAAGGAAAAAGGGACAAGTTCACTAAATTTTACCCAACAACGAGATATTGAGACAAGAACATGCTCTTAGCACAATTTTATCTGGTATACACAATCATTGAAAAAAAAAACAATCACTTACAATTTTACGATCTATACGACTCTCTAAATATAAATTTGGTTAGTTTTCCGCGTTGAAATCTGCCATTTCTTGCAATGAATAATTTGGATCGTACAGATTTTCATAACGAACTATAGAAGAGTAAGCTGTAAGAGAAAAAAAAACAAAATTAATATCATGCATAATGACAAGGAAGTATTGTTTGAAAATGTAACAGACATGCACATGTGCAAGCAATAAAGTAAAAATTTGGAATATACTTGCTTCTATAGGCACCCGTGTGGTAACATCAATCTTCGACACATCTTTTGGTACGTATCACATTTTAACAATAATTTTGCCATTCAAAAACTAGTACTAATTAAAAGGACATCTTAACCTCTTACAAAGTCAACTAGTCCAACTACAAAAAGAATAAATCAAACACAGGCTTTCAAATGCCTAATATTTTATTTCAATTAAAAGTACATTAATATAAGTAAACATAATACTGGATATAATAGGAACATGTAATGAAATAAATATATGTACGTAGATCGTCAAAAAGACGTTGGTTTTTACATTCGCTACTTCTAAATTGATTAAATCAATAGACGAGTAAAACTGTGCAGTAAAAGAACCAATATAAATAAATAAAAAAATTAATAAATGTATGAAAACAAGACCTTTGTAAGGTTAAAAATCAAATAAAATCACAGACAAAACCAAAATAACGTGTGTGTTTTGTAACAAGAACCTACGAAGTTTGGAACTAGGTCTATTCGAACTAGGTTGTGTCTTTAAATGTTATTTCTGACTGAGGCATGCCACAAAGAAAACATAGTAGAAAAAATGACTCAAAGGAACACTGGAAAGGTTCGTTTAATTAAGACATCAAGTCTACTAGACGTGAACCATCAAGTTTCACTTTTAAACTGACACACATTGTCTCACTTTAGTTGATAAAGATTTTAAAGTAAATAATGAGATGAATTATAAAGCGGATGACAAGTAATACGTTTAGTACGTTAGTACGTTAAGTTTGTTTAGTTTGTGTTCACATTGTGTATACTTAAATGTTTATCATAATAATCAAATACACAATGCCTGGAATCGAAAATCTACAAAGAAAAGTAATAGATTTTTATTAAAAAAAATGGTGATATTGACATCCAGTGACAAAATAAATAAATTCGTTAAAAGAGAACACGAATGAAGTTGTCTCAAGTCAAATCTGAACCAAACAAAATTGAGGGGGCTTTTTTTCATTACTGAGAAAAAATTTAGAATTCTGTACTTATTTGTAATTATGGTTCTGGTTACTTGCGGCTCACTATAATTCAAAATAACGACAAATACAACCTGTACAGAGAAAAATTAAATATTTTATATAAATATGTAAATCGAATTAATTTTAGTTATTTACCGTAGTAAATTCATAAAATAAATAATACCCCCTTAATACAACATAATATCAAATAATAACGAAAACAGAAGAAACATATTCCAAATTTTTAAAATATTGTTATAATAATAATAATTTTATTTGGTTTTTGGTGATCAATTTGTGATTAATAAAAGGTTCCCTTATTAGTAAATTATTATAGAATTTCTATGTATATATTAAACTATTTAAATCATTTTTCCTGCCATACTAAATATTTCATATAATTTATAAGATACAATATACATGAAAGTAATGAAACATTTTCCGAGAGAAATTTGTACCTTAAATTCAAGACGCTGACTGCGCCATACATGGGTAATTAATGATATTGAAAACCAGATCAGGTCCCTATTAGTCAATGTTTCATTAGATAATAATCGACAGAAATTAGTCTATCCATTTTGTCATATGGTAAGCTGAGATACAATACATTTACAACAAGATACAATTCATTTCAAAATAGAAACGGAGTTTCTAAATTATATTATGTGATTGTGATGCAACCCTATTGTGATTAAGATGCAATGATTTAAATTATATTAATATCTTAAACACTTGTTCGACTTGGCGGGGCTAAGCTGTATCCCCAGATTAAAACATCATCAAATGATTTAACAATGAAGGAGAAAATTTGTGCAATCAGTGTGTGCGAGAGAGAGGGTCCAATTGAGACAATGTAAAAAGAAAGTTTTGTAAAATAATATTAGATAGTGGAGCCGGCAAATTGATAAAATATTAAAATTTGAGCCAATTAATATTAAATAATTCTTATTAACATTGAATCTCATATATTAAATGTTACAATGATTATGGAATACAAACAGTTACAAGTGATTTTTTTTTCTAGTATCATTGTCAATCATATTTTTATGATAAAATAATACATATGCCTATAAACACATACCTACACAATACGTATATAATTTGTTCTTTTTAGTGGACCAATATTAAACTATAACTATGCTTACGTTATGCAAGTGTTTAAATAAAGTAACACTGTATTTAAACAAATGCAATATAAATATTAATAGAAAAAAAACACAGCCCATATTTTAAGGGGACAGTTTGACCGACAATTGTTTATTGTTTTGCATTTAAGATAATGAATATTGGTGAATACAAGATTTAAGATGTAAATGAACTTAATAATAATAACATAATGAATTTATATATGTAGTTGTACAAATATATATGCAAACAATTTCTTAAACAGCTACAAATGTATAAGCAATATATATTAGCTTTGTTTCGAAACTGTCCCCTTATAAATGTAGAGTATTATTACATTATAAAATATGTAATAAATATGCAATTTTTGTAAATAATATACCAAATATTATTTAATAGATATAATTCATCATAGAGAAGTAAGCATCGATAATAATTAATTTTTTAAACTAATGTGTTATTTATACTTAGTTTTTATTAAATTTGTTTATGAACATTTATAAACAAATTTAATAAAATAATTTGGGCAGTGGTATCCTACTGGTTAGTCTGGTAGTTTTTAATTTTAATTTAGAATGATTTTATATTAATCGATGTATGTGGTAATAGAAAGGAATATATGAGAGTTGGAAGTAATTGTTCATAGAATTTTTAGTTTTACTTTTAGCAAAATAATTGCTTAGAGCAAGCTATTTTGTAATTATCCATTTTATATATCTAGTATAAATTTGAGCTCAATACTATTCAAAATTAAGTAGCTATATAAACATTGATAGCTTAAAGTAGACGGTGTTTTTTTAGCATTAGTTAATGTAAAAAAAATTACAAGTCCAACTGAATGTACCCCGTATGACACTCTGGGGAACAATACGAAACGAATGAACTTCATAGGAGTGAAGGAATTCGAGGACGAAATCGATGAACAAATCACGATTTTTTTTCTTTTTTTGCTTTCAGGGAGATAAGTGTGATCATGAATAAATTGGTTTTAGGGTAAATGCTCCGTAAGATAAAAATTAATGTTAAAAACAACACTAACAGTGTCACATCAATTTTGAGCTCATCGACATCGTCATCGCCGAAACACACAACGGCCATTGCGTCCCCTGCGCCCGCAGTGGGAGACGCGACGCGGCCGCGAAGATAACAAAATAAATACTGCGCTGAGCATACACAGCCCTGAGGATGGACCCCCGACGGGTCCGAAACTAGTCGGTCCCGTCACCGGGCGACCAGACGTGAGTAAGCCGTTGTTAATTAATTAGTTTATGATAATGTCTCACGAAAGTTTAAACAATTTAATTGCCCCGTAAGAATTAATCCTGTTTAATTAATTATTAATCCTGACCTCGATTGGTCAAAAGTTATTTAATTATTATTAAATTAGTCTACTCCGCTTTCTAGATAATCTCGCATATCCATAAGTAATCAGTAGGGACTAGGTTGATGTTTTGATGTTGAAATTCCTTGGCATTATGGAAAATATGACAAAAAATAAATCGTGATTTTTGTAACCATCACTTTGAAAAAATCCACCGTCTACTTTTCTCCGTCTTTGAATGATTTAAAAACAAATCGACACTTTCATATGATGAATTTATAAAAAACCAATCAAATAAGTGATTTAATTTATGTTTCGGTAACCATTGCTTTATTACCTTTCGTCAATTCAGCATGACGAACTTTATCCCTTATTAGGTACTGGACGAATATGTGTATAACACAACATATGAGGGAGCCAATTCCAAACCATAGGAACGTATTTGAACCTCCGTATGTTTCGTATAATCTGCCGCCGATAAAGCTGCCTAGAGAAGTGCCAACTCCTTCGAAAACAGCTCCAACGAGACCCTGAAAACAAATATTCAGTTAATGTTTTAAGTGTTTCATGAATCTTACATATACTATTAAATTAAAATTGTGGTAAATATTTTACCACAATTTTTTAGGTTAAATTGTATATGTTGCAAGACGAGTTACACTACAGGTAGGGTCGATAACATGGTTTGTTTTCTTTCTTTGTGTACATTGATCGTGTAAATAGTATAAAAATTTAATTTAGCAGTCAGCCGGGCTATATAGACAAAAGTATTCTTAAGTAGTAAATTGCAAGACCTATTTGTTTCTTTTAATCAAACAAATCGGATTTAAGAGGTCAAATAATACCTGCACAGTTGTTTCAGTTCCTGGTGGAGAGACAACATTAGCATACGACGCCATTGTTGGGTAAAACATTCCAAAGGTGATACCTTGGAACATCTCTATTGGCAGTACCCACCACGCGTTAGTAAGAAGTGAATACAGTACAAAACGGACGCCGAATGCAAATAGCACCAGACTCATCATGTTCACATGACCCAACTTTTTTAGGATATAACCTGAAAATTTAAAAATTACATTTGGTCATGAATTACATTTTGTAACGGGTGGCGTGATAGATGAGACACAGTCTGTAGATTTGTTCAGTATGCACAATACAAGACACTTCAGTCTAGCACTTCTAGCTACCAGGCATACAAATAACCCGTCCCACCAGGTGTGGAAGCAAGTAGTCTTATTGCCTGACTTTTATTGTAGTCTTCCAACTAACCCGTACCACCAAGTGGAAGCAAATAGTTGGTCGCGACTTGTGAGAAATTCGTTGCGTCCATTAGTACTATCCCACCAGGTGGAAGCAGCTACTTTGTCGCTCCGAATACTCGTACTAGGCAAGAGTATTGATATAAATCTTATTAGAGAACTTAACCTAAACTACATCACACTTTCATGGCGCGTTCTAAAATAATAGCAGCGCCATCGAGTTCACTTAATGTACATTAATTACTATTCTATGCACAGTGGCGCCATCTTGGCCATGCACACGTTTCCGGCGTTACAATTTTACTTATCTCATATGTTTACATTAATTAATCATTAAACATCGTAAAACATGCCAGGAAATTATCATGACAACACAATTTATAAATCGAAAAATCAATGCACAATCAAATAAAAAACAAATTAAATAGTATCAGCTGACTTTTCCGAATCCACTTAAAGGAAGCAAAACATTTATTTTTTTAAACTTTATTTTATCTTTTTTGTTGTTATCACTTTTGTTTACTATATTTCTGACAGAATGTATCTCACCTGACGCAAACATAAATGGTATTTCCCCACCGAACGTCTGAATAGCACTAACCAGTCCTTGCAATGTCTTAACATAATCAGAATTATCACATCCATAAATATCTTCGATAAGCCAAAACAGGAATTGCCAGAGGAGACCTGTGCACAATCCAACAGCTATCGTCCAAAGCATGAAGACAAGCGTCGGTATCGAAGAAAGGAGAGTGCCAACGTCGATTAGAATGTTAACTGACATTTTTGTTGTTTCACTCTGAAAAAAGGAGATTAAATGTAAATTAAAAAAAAATGTACAATAAAAACGTCATCTTTTTATATTTCATTGATCACTGATGTTATTCATATGCTTGCAAGACACTAAATGTTTTTGCAAAAAGTCACAACAAAGGTTGTGAAACGGTAATAAGTCTTAACGGAATACTAATCAGTAATTACGAGATAGTTGGTGCTAATAATAGACGCTTTATCTCCTATTATTAGCTGTGGGTAATATCTTTTTCCTAGGTCTTATAATGTCCTTTTTATTTAAGAAAGTGTCAAAGGAGCAAGCATGTAGTTTGTCTGATGTTTAGTGGATATTATGATTTTCGGCACCATCCGAAGAGCTAGAAATGTGTTACCAGTCTTTGTGTAGGAAGCAGGAACGAAATAGATAATATAAAGGAAAAGGGAAGACGGAAAGTGGACAGCACCTCTGGTAACAGTTTCAATCAGTTTCAAGAGAGTGAACTATAACTTAGTCAAATAATAACTACATTATTAAAATCTATTTCAACTTACGACGTAAATTTAAATAAAACTTCACCGTTTACACTAAACTTTGTAAATTTTCAAAGTGTTTAGGAATAACTTTTCAAAAATAAAATTAAAATTAAAAGTAAAATTTCAAATCACTTCATATTATAATATCAACAGAATTTTTCGATTAATATATAAAATAGAGTAATAACCGCCTTCTATAGAAAGAGACGTAGTTAACTTATGAAGTTGCAGTCTTAAGTTGGAATGTACTAAATATCTTCTATACTTACTCTTATGAAGCACGAAACAATAACATCTCCGCACATAAAAGCAAACATGAGTATGAATGCTATAGTGTAATCTTTGTAGGCACCATCACTGAACCAGTCAATTAAAGTACCAGTTAGTAATGAAAAAATACCCCAGCCAACAGAACCCCACAGTCTCTGTTTCCCATACAAAGAAACTCGTGGTCCTGAAAGAAATTATACAATCTTATTTCATTTCTATAGTACATAATTTTTATGGTACGTATTTATGCCTATAAAATTGTGTAAAAGCATAGATGTAATCTATGCTTTTACACAATTTCTATAATTCTAATATCTATAATTATACCATCTATAATTCCAAGACAATAATTACACTTATTAATATTCTCATTACAAAAATACAATTTGTTTATTAATTGGCAATGAAATAAAAACAAGTTATCAGAAAAAAATCAAATTATTAAATTAAAAAAAATGAAATTACATCAGTCAATTGAATTACAAAAAATAAAAACTTTAAAGTAAGAAACAAAAAAATTATAATGAAAATTATAATATTGTTAGTTTAATACGATAAAAAGCCTTCTGAATAAGATACGATTATTAAAGAATGGCATTGTACAGGGAGAGTTTTAAATAATTTGTAGGCAACACAAAGTTCGCAGAGTCCTCTAGTATAAAAATATGGGGAGATATGTCTGTAAGTGTAAATCTAAAATGATTGGATTGAAAAACTGTTATGCTGAACCCACACAAAGTTTTAACAGGGTGATGATGATTATAATTATTAAACACATACAATACTTGTAAAACTCATTACATTATTTGAATAAATGCACTGCATAAACCATTACAATACAAACACTTAAGCCAAGTATTGTATTTGTTCCTTGTAATTATAGATTTATATTTTTCTATCCCAAAAAAGAATACATACTTAGAATATCATCAAATTACACACAATACATTTTATAGTTATGTTTATAGAAAAATCATACCTAAAACGTTGAAACAAATAGCATCTGCGAAAGTAACAACGACTGCTTGACCGATCCAACTTATAATCATCAATAGGAAGAAAAGCCAAAACTGTCTTGAGTATTGCGTGGAATTGTTACGACTATCTGTTGCCGATTGAAACCATTCATTAATCTGTAAAAATGAATTGATTAATGAATTCCTGATCTAAACAGTTACAAAATAGATGACACATAATAATGGTGATGATATATAGTACATTTTGTAGCATTAATATAACGCTCATCATCTTAACATCACATATTTTTAATACGACTGATATAGTATTAGAGCATCATCATTAGAGAGCAGCCAGGTTTATCATGAGATTTAATGCTATAGTTTATGAAACTATTAAATAATCCCATTCATACTGTTTGATCCTACAGTGAAACTAGGTTTCACCACTTTGTCAACAGCAGTCATCAACGGCTATCAACAACTGTCTCTAACTGTCATGTATCTTGTGTGTATGAGCCTTCATCTTTAACTTAGTCTTTCTCATGTATGTATTTGCTGAAATATTTATTCTAGCATACTTACAGCCATACTATCACATACAATGTCACAGCTTGGATAGAATATATCATTCCCAGTTTCGAAGGCAGCTTTTTTCATACAATTTGGGTAGTGAATGGAACCTGCAAGGGACCAAAATGTAAATAAAATCATACATAACTTTTTGCCACATCTCTCTACTCAGTTTACTAACAATTAAATATTTAGTAACTAACCATCGGGCAATTTAATATTGTTAAGCTGAATGAATGCACACGCCTCTTCTGTGATTACCGTAGAAAGTAGTACAGTTCCGACGAATGACAGGTTCTTAGGAAACTCAGTTCCAGCTCTGGTTTTTGGACGGCAAGTTTTGGCTGCGTCGGCTTCCCACGCTTCACAGATCTCCATAAGACGCCATGGAGCCGATTTGTCTAAGTCGCAAGACACCTGAAACGTTAAATGACTTTTTTTGGACCTGATGTAGGAAAATTTTAAAAACCTAGGCCAAAGATGGGAAGAATGTATGGCTTTTTAATTTGGAATACAGTTTTTGAACTACACACTTTGATTTTAGGTACTATCTTGTTTTATGAAAGGAGACAACTTTTATTTCAACTAATATATATATTCTACTTCTCATTTTTTGCCACTACTTATAAACTTGGACATTGGATTCAACTTGGAAACAACTTTCCTGTGGTGGTTAAAATCATTTTATATTTAAAGTATTTCACATCAACACTGGAACACTGGATCCTACACTATAGTGTAGATAATGGTATTATTAAAATTAATAATTAAACAAATTAATTAAAAATAAGAATATTTCACGAAATACCTGGCATTCATCATTTGTTTGGTTAACGACGTCTCGAACTGTGGTCGTATAATTTGAACACAGACGGAAATTGAGCATATTATCGGAGCAAGTCATGATTGGTTTTGATTGGCCTATCGCCGACGACAGCTTAGAGTTGGTGCAGTTCATGGCGCAAGACTGATTGAGATCGCGATATCCTTCACCAATGTGGCAGTATGGTGTATAAGGGTATCCTAAAATGATTCATGGATTATTTGAATCATTATTAAATTGAAGCAAAACAGATATAAACAGTATAAGCGGTATACTAACCATCCAATTTTACTGCATCTGAATGTAAATAAATACACTGATCATCTCTAAGTGCAACATTATTGATGTGTGATGTGTATTGTATTAAATTAGTTTCACTATAACAATATTGAGGTATATGCCAATGCTCACAGACTGTTTGCCACATTTTTGGAGAGTTCATTTCACAACTCATCTGCAATAACAACAACATATTATTTTATTATAACAGCGGTGAAGATCGCTTTACCTGTATTAGAGCCCTCAACAACAACATCTGTTACAATGCTAAGCTCAACCATTATATGAATACCACGACCTCACAGAAGACAGGCGTCAGTTAGAAGTAACCTACATCTTGTCTGATGAGTGAGGTACTTGAGACATTATTCCCCTCCTCTTGCCCATTCTTTTCTAATACGGGTAGGATGGAAAAGGAAGAATTTGACAGAGAGGGTGTACAGGGAAAAGAAATATTTTTTTTTTCTGTTTATCTCTTTTGTTTATTAAAGATATAACAATGCATCTGATAGGCTATGCATAAGATGCCTACGTGCAGTGGTCACTTAATATCAGGTGAACCGCTTGCTTGTTTACCACTTTCTTTTACAAATAAATACATTTTTATAATTTTAATTTAATTTCAACAGATATATCTCTTTTATTTATTACTCTAGCGTTTAATATATTTACTGTAATAAGCTTCATCAGTATACAATTTTCAAGACAGAACTCTTGAAATAAAGTAATAAATAGAAAGTTACTCAAACATAATTTAGAACAGAAAAATAAATATACTTACATTACATCGAGAAGTACCACTCATATTTACCAGTGCATTTTTACTACATTGATTAACTGAATTTGCATCTTGGTAACAACTCCGAAGAAAAGAGGCCCCATTACCGCACTCCAGTTGTACCGAAGAATGATTGCCTGTATCACCAGGTATCGTGTATATGGCCGAAAAACTTACTATAGTAACGATTTGGAATATAATAAATATTGATTTTTGTCTTTTGAACCTGTAACAAAAGATTTCCATAAAATTGTGTATTTTCATTGATGGCTGATTTAGCTATGTTAATCAGTAATCTCCTAATAAATAGCAATAATCCACCACCACCTCAGCCTATGATCGTCCACTGCTGGACATAGGCCTCCCCAATTGATCGCATCATTGAGGGGAAATGTGCCATAATCGCCACGCTTGGCAGGTGGATTGGTGATCACAGTATGTTCTACCGTACCGCCAACCAATCAGTCATCACCGGTCACAAATAGCAATAATAGATGATTAGAATGTTGATTGGAAGATGTAAGCTGCTCTGCTTTTAGTAATGATCATTGATACATAATCAGAATATGAAAGGAAATATTCATGTATGTGATTCATTTTATATTATATGACAAAAAATACAAAGTAACATAGTTATGCTCAAATGTTTGCTATTTATTATCATAAAGAAATAGAGTAGCTCATGTGCACTTATCTTAATCCGTTTCTTAAGTTTATCAATTTGCACGTTAAGGTTAAAAGAAATTATCGTTGCTCGTAAAATGTAATAAATGATAACAATAACGAATAGAACAAAAACAATGTTATTTTATTACATAAAATGATACATAACAATTATAACTATCGATTTTTATAGATATTATTAGCTTTTATATGATATTTTACTTAATATTTACACTGCCGGCCAAAAGTTTGAGACCACTTTGTACACAGGTTATAATTTGCAAAATATTTTAAATCTGCGTATGA